>RJWM01010674.1:13854-62814 GCA_004363535.1 Dasyprocta punctata
CTTTAATCCCAGCACTCGGGAGGCTGAGGTAGGTGGAGCGTTGTGAGTTCGAGGCCGGCTTGGGCTACAACGCGAGCGCAAGGCCGGCCTGAGCTACATAGTGCGACCCTGCCTCAAAAAACCAGGGCTGGGGAGTTTGGCTCAGCGGCTTAAGCGCCTGCCCTGGCAAGCGCAAGGTTGTGAGTTCAATCCCCAGTGCTGCAAAAAAAAATAAATAAATAAATAAATAAATGTACACCTTCACTGCCTTTTCTGTATATCTTGTCCAATTCTTTCTTTGAGACACCTAGGATCTGGAAAAAAGCCACATGGGACCACTCCCCTCCATCCAGTAACTGCTTCATATCTTGTCCTCAAACTCAGCAAACTGTATAATTATGTATGGTTTTGTATAGTAACTGTACCTCAATAAAGTTACTTTTTAAAAACTCTAAAGTCTATTTCCCTTCTTCTGCAAAATTCCTGAGACTTCAGGTGGTCTCAGGGTGCTGCATCTCTCTGATATAACAACAGAGCCATCCTCTCAGTACTTCAGGTCTGAAAGTTTAGCTGTATCCTTAGTTCCTCTGTTTCTCTCACTTCCCACACTCAATCTGCTAACAAATTCTGATAGCTCACTTCAAAAGCATGCTCAAAATCTGACCCCTTCACCCACCTTCCCTGGCACCACCCTAGTGCAAGGCAACACATTGCTTCTCACTCAGGACATTTCAGTGTCCTCTTAACGGGGCGCCCTTGTGCACTCCAGCTGGTCTACCAGCCGGGTTCCACATTCCAGCTGCAATGAGCCAGTTACATCGATGGGCAGTGTACACACCTGGGTCTGAATGAGTGAAACGACCCTTCTCACAGTGACAGCACAGGCTGGCCGCTCCCTCTTCTCAGCTCTCACTGCTCCCTCCTGCTTTTCCCCAACCACCTCCTGCTAGCCTGTACATTCTTTGCGGTCACAGCTTCTGGCTAGTCCCCCTGCCTGGCCTATTCATTCTCACACCCCTCTTCCTCTTTCATACCCTGAAATGGTTATTAAAATGTCATTCCTCAAGAAAGCCTGCCTTGCCCGACCCATTGAACACTGAGTCCACACCTCAGAAGTCTTACTGTCACGGGTGAGCTATGCCATTAACATAGACCAGACACTTTTGTGTCTTTCCACGGTATCCGAAATTACTGCATACACTCACAAGCTGTGTTAACTTCTATTGGGGACCTGGCCCAGATCCCCAATCTCCTGAATGAGTGTACAGTGAAGGCTTAAATAAATGAGACAAGTAGTATGATTCTAGGGCTCCAGGAGGATCAAAACTCTCTGCAGAGTTCTTGACTCTGAGGCTATGATGAGGGCTAAGACTAAGAGCTTCTCTGTGTAGCCCGTATTTATTTCCATTCCATACACAGAGAGGGGATACTGAGGAAAGCAGAGAAATGAGCAGGACCCTGGGAGTCCCTTCAAGGACTTCTCAAAGTAGTAAATCGTGCCAATTTAGGAGAATCATCTTATCTCCATGATGACATTTATGGTGGGAGTGAGATGCCTGCAGGTGTGAGATGCCTGCAGCTGCAGTCTCTATCTGTTAATTGAGTTGGAGCCAGGCATCCTCAGCTGTGGCCTTATCTTACCCTTTGAGGTATCTCTGGCCTCACAGGCCACTACAGGCCTCAGCCAGGACCAGTGATTCATGGAGGTTCACTTACTATGAATCAGCTCCCATTGCCAGGCAACGGGCCTAGGCCTAGGACAGGATCACAGATAAACATAGAAAGCCAATTAGTTAATTTTAAATCCTGCTCAGAGCTGCTTCATAGTGGTCTCCAACAAGCTTCACCAGCCTTATCTGGATGAGTGCTCGAGGTTTCACTTGATAGCCTGTGATCTAGGCAATCACAGATTCTTTTATTCCGACCTCAATTACTAACAATTGCTAATACCTAAGCAATGGAGTCACACATCAATCACACACCACGCGACACACCATAACACAGAAGTTACAGAGCAGCTAAGAAAGGGTTAACAGGCTGCCGGATTCAAACAGGCAAGACTGAAAATACAGCAAAGAGTCCACAGAGATACAAAAAGTCCCCTTGGGTGACCAGACAAGATTATAGACAGGCAGAGCTTGTCCTGGTCAGGGTTGGGTTAAAGCCCAAGTCAGGGTGGCAGTTAGGTCAAGGGGTCTGCATCTAGCAGGGACTTTGAACTGAACTCGAGTCAGGGGATACAAAGCCACTTTTTTGCCTGTCGACCTTATGATGTGTCCACCATGTTCTGATAAGGTGACACGTGTCTGTGTGTCACTGTTCCACAGTGTTGGGCCCCTCCTTTTATACATCTAGGTGGGGGCTTTGCATCATTTCTTTGTTATGTCTGATGAGCTCATGGCATAGCTTTCTCTAATATATCTTTCATATTTCTTGTGTCCGTGTGCCCCTGATTTAATTTCGATAAGTTTACAGGTGGCGATTTTTGCTAGCATGATTAATTTATTTATTAGTCGGCACCTTATAATTGTGCCTTCCAGCTGGGAGCTGTTTGTTTGTTGTCAGGTTTAGCAGGTTCAGCATCTGGAGGTGATCTGTCTGCGCAGACAGGTCACCAAGGCATTTGGCCTCAGATCAACATCTGCCCCCACAATGGAGGAAAATGCTGCTTTGCAAAGTGGAGCCCCTCAGCGCAAAGCACGACCATAAAGCTGCGATTCCACACAGCCAGGAGCAGCTCTCAGCAAAGCACAGCCTGCTCCATGCAGCTACCCCCGCTTCTGGCATCACTTTTATTCCTAAATTTATGTTCCTTGTCTTTCTTTTTTACAATCTGTCTTTCTCAGTTATGATGCAAGCTCCTCGAAAGTAGGGATTTCTGTTTTGATTACTGCTCTGCTCCTAGAGTAACTCTCAGAACATGGGTAGGAATGAGAAGAAATTCATCGGAAATGATAAATACTTGTTGAATTAATGCATCAGTCCTTTACTACTCAGTCCTTCATACCTAGCCGTCTGTTCTACAAACACATTCCATAAAAACCTCTTAACATTTTCCTGGAGATTTCTGGCATCTCTGGAAATACAAAACATTAAAAGCTTGTAATTTTTCATAATCCATTCATTGATCCCTGCACTCTAGAGAAAACTGATCACAGATGTCAGTTACAAACTTAAATGAAAACTGTTTTCCTTCCAAGTAGGTAGCACATAGACAGGGCTTTCCTGGAGGACTCTGAAGCAGCCTGTCTACTCCTGCTGTTCCAGAAACTTCTGCACATTCTCTTGCCTTTGGGTCTTCACCCATATTGTTTACACTGGTTCAGAGTTGTCTTTGGCATGACTCTGGAATTTTCCAAATGTAGCAGACACACACATACATGCAGAGAGAAAATTACCGACTTGAAATGACTGTGTGGTTCCCAGGAAGCTCTAGCAGAGTCTGGGAGCAGGTGTTTGAGTAGTGCCTGCGGCTTTGAACCCAGTTTTCAAGTTCCTTTGTGCCTCATCCACAGCCCGTGAACGAGTACACAAAGCTTCACAATAATTGCTCGTAACGTTCAATAATGTTCTCCAACCAAAGGAAGAACAAGCAAGACAATCACCCAACTTACAAATGCAATTATATAATTAAAATTTTATTAGTATGTCCTAATTTCCATTCCCCAGTTGTGCTGTATCATCTTATCATATGGTATTAACCTCCTTTCTCTTGGTTTTTGTTACCAGAGGAGATGCCAAGTTAAAACACATCCAACTGCCGTTTCCCACGATGTCCTTGGCTGTCACCTGTCGCCGAGCGTCCCCATCCCTTGCCCTGTCTTACTGTGCTGCAGACTTGTGGCCGCAGAAGGAAAAATGGCATCAGGCAACTATGGTCCAACACATTCCCTCCCCTTCATATAAGGTGTACACACAGGATTTTCCCAGAGAAGTCGGAAGAGCCATAGGTATGAGCAACTTCTGCTTGCTTGCTTTTCTTCCTTTCCTTCTTTCTTTTTTCTTTCTCTTTCTTTCTTTTCTCCCCTTCTTTCCTCCTCTCTCTCCTTTGTAATTGACAATTATGTATATTTATGTAACATAAAGTAATGTTTTGATCTATGTTTACATTGTAGAAAGATTCAACCAAGCTAATTAACATATTTATCAGCTCTCCAACTTACCATTGTTAGTGGTAAGAATATTAAAGAACAATTCTTTTTGACAAGCACAATGCATTATGACTAACCTTGGCCACCATGTAGTGTAAGAGTGCACACCACAACCTACTCCCCTTGTCTAAGTGAAATGTTCTGCCCTTCGATCCGTAGGACCCCCGCCCCCATGCTTCCCTACACCCAGCCCCTGGTAGCCACTTTCTACTTGCTGTGCTGTGAGATGGACTTTATACAATCTCAGACACCAGTGAGATGATACAGTATTTGTGTTCTGTGCCTGGCTTATTTCGCTGCTTCTATTATAGGAAATGTCCTATAATGTCCAGCTGCTTCTATTATAGGAAATATAGTAACCAAACTGCACTTTTTCAGAAATGTAAATCGTGATGCCTGGAACCCTTTTTAAGTAATTATGAAGTGAATTTTAAGAGTTTATTGTTACGGTTTGTGTCTCCATGTCCCCCCAAAGCCTCATGCAGTTATAGAGTTTTTTTGGAAGTGGCCAAATCTAGAGTGTGTGATTGATTCGTAGTGCAGTACTAGGGTTCAGAGTGCTGGGGTGAAGGGTGGTGATTGCTGGATCAGTGCACTGACTGGATTGGCACCGGCCTAACAGCAGTAGACTGGATACAACATGAGGGACAGAAAGATGCTTGTCTCAAGCTCTGTCACTGCTGCTTTTGTCGTCTTCTATGGCCATGAACTGATGTCTCTGTGCCAGGCCACTCTGCCTTGGAGCCAGCTGATTATGGGCTGAAACCTCTACAAACTGTGAGCTAAATAAACCCTTTCCCCTTTAACTTTAGGTGTCAGGTATTTTGTCTCAGTAGCAAGAGAAATGTAGGCAACACACTTACTATTTGGTTGAAAGTTGCTTATCTCCTACTTAAATTCAGAATGATTTAAGTAGATGTCAGCCACGAAGGGCAATGTGGAAAAAGGCCTTGTCTACCGACACTCCTCACTCGTGGATGCTTTTTGTACCTGAGTCGCTGTCTTCATTCTCCCATCACCTGTATCATAACTTTTAGCATACATATAGCTGATCCAGTCTCTCCTCTCGGGTCTGACACCCTTCATGCCGGTAATCTTACCTTCCATACCTTTTCAACCCTCTGCCCTTTACAGCTTATTACCACCAGTAACTGCCGTAATGGAGCAATCTCCACTTCTCACGCCTTCTCTTTATCTAGTCTTCACCTCCCATTCTTTCTCACATCTAGATTTTGATATTGCCTTTCCTGCCATTCTTTGATGCTACTGGGGCCTTGACGCTTTGACCCTTCCCCTTTGTCACTGTCCCTTGTGGTCCTGATGTCCTCACCTCCTTCCTTGCTCAGCTGAGAGCCTGTGCTGTAGCATGTTTACTGAAAGCTTTTGTAAACACCCTTCATCTCCTGACGCTGCTCTTATTCCACTGAACTCATTGGAGAAAACAACTTGATACCCGTAGATCTTCTGTCTCGCATGAGCAGCCCAGCAGCCCAACCAGGTTATCAGCAAAATGTAATCTTGGACTAAATGTAGACCACTGCCATTTTTTTGTAAATAAAGTTTTATCAGAATGAAGTTACTTTTATTCATTTCTGTATCATCTATGACTACTTTCACACAACAGTGGCCATGTTGAGTAGGGGACAGCAGCAAATGACCCACAAAGCTGAAAATAATTTATCTGGCCATTTACAGAAGTGTGTGAAACCCTTGGCTAAAAAAACAAAAACCCACAACCACACCTAAATCGTCTTACTCTTGGTTTGTGCCCTCTGCACTCACAGCAGCACCTGACTTTTCCAGCCGTGTAACTACTTCATTCTGCAGTAAGATTAGTTCTCACTCTTACCTAATGACATCAACTCAAAGAAAAAATATATAATCAAATCAAAATAACCCCACCTTATGAGATACTACATCACAGCCCTCCCTCCACTTCATGCATTAATATTGCCTGTCTAACAACAAAAACACTTTATTCGACCATTCATCCTCTTCCAGCTCTTTCCCATTTCTCAGCCTTCCTTCACAGAAAATTTCCATATTCACAGTTTTCAATTTTTCCCTCCCATTCTCTGCCTGGTACTTGGCCAAGATGGCTCTGATCAAGACCACCAGAGACATCACACTGCTAAACCCGTGTCGATGCTTGGTCCTCCATTTCCGAGACAGTGCTCCCTGAAACGCTTTCCTGGTCCCCAGGACTCCGGTTCCTCTGCAGTCTCCTCATCCACGAAAACTTCTCTAAGTGGGAACAAACTCCAGAACTTTGCCCTTCACTGCCCATTTTTTCTTTCCTCTATCTCTCCTCCCTTTCTAGTGTACTCATCCAGCCTCATGGGTGGCAGGACCACCTCTAGGGTGCTGACTCACCAAGCTGTAACTCAGCCAGGTACCCACCCGTCCAACCAGCATCTTCACTTAGATACTGAAGAAACATCCTGAACTCAGCTTAACCAAACAGTAACCTCCACGCTCTCCCCAAGCCCAACATGGCGTTTTCATAAAAAGCTCTGGCCTCCTCTCAGTTGCTGAGGCCAAAGAGCAAATGACTGTCTTTGTTTCTTTTCTTGCCTTTGCAATTCATTCAAGCCATGTGTACATCCTAACCTCTGCAACATGGCAGAAATCATGTCACTGCTTACCATCACCTCTACCACACCCTGGATGAAGCCACCAGCACCATTCACCTGGGCCAACACAAGAAATTTCTGCTTCTAAACTTGCTTCTCCACAGTCCATCCTCACATGCAGCCGGAGAGAAAGCCTCAAATCCTAAACCAGACAGCCCCAGAAAGCACCACCCGCAGGCTGAAAGCCCCAGGACGTTCTCACTGCTGCTCGAAGAAATGCAAACGCCTCACTGTGATAATCTATCCCCAGTCACCTCTCCAAAACGCTTCTCCTTCTCCTGGCTGCCCGTTCACTGTCCCCTACCCCACGGCATTTCTCTCTCCTTCCGAGATGCCAAGTTCACCCCATTCTCCGAGGAGTTCTCAGCTAAGTTCTCAAATGGCCCTTTCCTTCCCAATGCCACCCTTCTGGGGCACCCTAGTGATCGCCAGGGTCAGTATAGTTGATTTTGTACTCATTTGTATGTTTAGTGTTCCACTAAATTAGTCTATAGCTCCTTAAAAGCAGAGAACAGATTATTCCTCCACCATCTGGCCCACATCTAAAGCAATACCGAAAGAGAAAGATTCCTCAATAAATACTTGATGTATCACTGACAGTTTAAGTATAATTAAATAGAATGTAATGTTTGAAGTTTAGCACCTAATCCTAAGGAAGCTATAGTTTATAAGATTATTTTATATTCAAATGATGATTGAGTTTTCTAATTTTCTTGGCCCATTGATAGATATATTGAAGCCTTAAAAAAGCGAAGAATCACACTCTCTCAGGTAGTTAAGACCTGCGAAGAAAATGACATATTTAAAATGAAATTTACCCTGCATCCAAGCGCATTCATCCCAGGCAGGTGCAGGCTCTCACATATTTGGATGTATTTAACATCCCTGAAAGCTGAGGTCCCCCACCGAGTCACAGTAACTGTTTATGAGGAGCCAGTTCCTTAAGCAAATAGACCGGATAATTATTGATTCAGTGAACATTTGTCATTCACAAGACTGTGTGCTTCCCTAACCCAGTACTCTACATATTACTTTATTCTCTTACTTCCCAAAGCAAAATTATGGTTTTAGGAATCATAGTTAGCAGGCTTAAAATGTCTCACCCCACTCCATCTCCATGTTACTGGAGTCATAATTTCTCCAGAGATAAGGGAAGCAGCTGCTTCCCACAACTTCTTCCCAGAGTAATCTAAGGAGGCTCACAAGATGCAGAAGCCCTGAGTGTCCTGACACGTCCCGTGTGCCCTGAGAGCTCCAAAGCCTGAGCTTCCCTGTCCCAGAGAAAAGACCGCCCAGGTCCTTCCAGTGCATGGAATCGGTCCCAGGGGCTTCTGCAGCACTGCTTAGCTGTAATACACTCTGCTTTGTCTATGGTATCACTTGTATTGTCAAAGGCATCGGTACATACACACACGCACACGCACACATGCACACACACATACACACATATACACACACATGACATGCACCCATCACACACACACACACATCACATATGCCCACCACACACACCACACATATATACATACACACACACACACGCATACATACACACACACATACACACATATACACACACATGACATGCACCCACCATACACACACACACATCACATACGCCCACCACACACACCACACATATATACATACACACACACACACGCACACATACACACATATACACACATCACATACACCCACCATACACACACACACATCACATACGCCCACTACACACACCACACATATATACACCCACCATACACACACACACATCACATACGCCCACTACACACACACACACGCACACATACACACATATACACACATCACATACACCCACCACACACACACACACATCACATATGCCCACCACACATATATACATACACACACACACATGCACACATACACACACGCATGTGATGCTCTCCTCTGCCATCTCTCTAATTAGAAGAGACCTGGAATACAACAAAGACAAATGCCACTCATTGCCCTGAGATGTAACTGGGGCAAAACAAGCCAATAACTGAGCTTCCTCCATAACCAAAACTTTCAACAATTTTTCAACTTTTAGAACAAAATATTGAGTTTTCCCAACATCATCTCATGCTTTAAAATGGGAGTAAAAATTCATTCAAGAGAGTCAGGTCAGAGATCTGGAAACGAAAGCTTTGGAGAACCTCTCGCAACTTCTCTCCTCCACACTCCCATTTTTCTAAAACTGGCTGTGACGATCTCTGTGACACAGCTCTTCTAGCAGTGTGATTTTATCGCGTGTCCCATCAAGCGATGAGGTCTATGAAGGTCCTTGTATAAGGGAAGCCCTGGCGGCCTCCACAAATTAAACGCGGTGAAAGTGATACAGCAATAGACAAGGTCACCCAAGGCCCTGCAGCCCTGTCTGGTTCTGTGGAAGACTCAGCCTTGGAACCCAGCTCCCTTGCTGTACAGGGGCCCCAAGTGTCCCATGGAGGGACCCATGAAAGATGCCCATGTAGAAAGGAACCAAAGCCACCATCTCTTAGTTGAGCTGAGCTCCCAGACAGCAGCAACCTGCAGGCTGCACGTGTGAGCCATCATGGAAGTGGCAAGCATGATTGTGGTCCAACTGCTCCAGCTCAAGGTGAATCAGCAGGCAGTCTCTCCCACTGGTGAAGCCGCAGATTCATCACCTAAATAAACGACTAAGCCTGAGTATCCTTTGTCCAAAATGCTTGGGGCCAGAAGTGTTTTAGATTCCAGATACTTTTTTGCAGACTTTAGAATAGCTGCATATACCTAACAATAGACCCGAGACTAAACTCAAAGTTCAGTTGTGTTTCATGTGTCTTATCCACATAGCCTGACGGAAATTCTATAAAATATGTTTTATGCCCCTGAGTTTTGTTTTGCCTGTGATCCATCACAAAGGTTCAGCTGAGGAGTTTTCTACTTGTGCTCAAAAAGTTTCAGAGTTTTGAGCATTTCAAGCTTGAGATTTTTACATTAAGGGTGCTTGGTGTATATTATTTTGTGTGGCTACACCTGGGGCTGACCCGTTGCACAGTGCCTTTGACCACTCTCCGACTCAGCAGGGGATGCTCGGGGCTGCTCACCTTATTCCAAGTCAGTGTGCAATTTGTCTTCTGTCACAGGAACTGAGCTCTGCTGTCTGCTCATTTCCACCTTCCCTGTAGCACCTCAGACCACAGCCAGCTCTGCTTTTTGTAGGACACTTCCCTCATCTACTCATGCATAGAAGACAGTTGTCAGGTTTACACAAAAGCTTAAAACGGATGCTACCCTCAGCAGAGGCTGGAAAGAAGAGGAGGCTCCAAAAGTTGAAGGACTAAGAGTTACAAATGCAGAGACAAACTGTGACGTGGAGTCAGTCATGAGTCAGGATCTGAAGGCCAGGAATGCATCACAGAATCCAAAGTGAATCTGAGCAGGGTTGCAGGTGCAGAAGTGAGGAAATGCTTGTGAAGGTGAAAGAGGGGTCAGCGCAATGCTCTGCTGGTGATCAGTCCAGAAGAAGTGACCTGTCGTCTCAGTCACGGTCCCTGGCCGCATTATTAAGGTCACTCTCCATGCGTTACACTCAGTAACCCCATCAACAAAGGGAATGAGGTTAATCGGAAAAGGCTTGTTCCAAATAAACCCATCTGTGTCCCAGCAATCATGCTTTCTCTGCAGATGTTCAAAGGCTGTTATCTTGTGTGTGTGTGTGTGTTTTCACACATGTGTATGCATGTGTCTGTCTGGGCAGGTGTCAAAACACACCCTGTTTCCAGGGTCACCACTTGACAAAGCCAGGTACAGCAAACACAATTCGTATTAATCTACCATCTCCAAATGATGGGCCATGATATCAGATTGAGGTTTTGCAACTGATGAGCTATGTGATCTTGAGTTTCTGTATCTTAACTTACAAAATACAGATAATAATAATAAGAATAGTCATTCTCCGAGTTTGGTTTTCTAAGTGTAAATAAAAGAATATAATTAAAGTATCAAGTACCTCTAGTGGGTGATTCATAAATTTTTAATCCCTTCCCTCTTTCCCTGGGTAAAACACTGCGAGCCTGCCCAGGGCTGCCATCCTAAGCCATTTTTCTCCACATTTTATTTAAAGCTTACCCCAGGCATGTCCTGACTTCTGGGTTTGATCCAATTAGTCACATCTAGCCTGTAGCTTTAGGGGTCCCAACACCATGCTAAAACCACTCATCAGAAATTCTCTCCTATTTTTCCTGGTAGCTGCAATCTCATTTTATCACCAAACACGATGGCATTTTCCTCCTTGGCCATGACTACAGCAACAAGCTTGGCATCGACCTGCTCAGAACGCAGCTCGGCCATCCCACCCGAGTCGGGGCCTGATTCAACTTGATGGAGGTGACTCTCCTAATGAGAGTCGGGCAGCAAGGCCTTCTGAGAGCCTGTTCCAGGAAAAGCACTGTAGGAAAGCAATTGAGCTAATCCTCCAGTGGCTCCTGATTTTCCAGGCTTTAAGGCATAGCAAAGCTGAAAATATCCCATTTCTCACATTTTCACATAGGCACCCCCTTTAAATCAGAGCTTTACCACAGAAGTCACATCTTTAGAGACAGGTGCTGTCGGTGAGCCAGGCAGCAGCCTGCGGGAATCCTGATCCTCTGTCTCCTGAGTCCCAAGGCTGATTCTGCAGGTGGAACTGGGAGCACCCGTGTAGCCGGCTGTCCCTTCCAAGTGTAACCACATCCTAAAGAAAATGTCACAGAAAGCCAGGAATAGAAATATGCTTTGTCTGTGGTAGGGTGCAGGACAGCTTAATAAAAATCCCCCTCATCTTTGCCTCCCAGAGGAGCGGGACCATCACGTCAGCCCAGATGGAGCTTGGCTTCCGGGAAACCCCCACAAGGGACAAAGCAGTGGCAGCGTGGGCTCTGCAGAGCGATGAAGAGATGTCCCAACAGGACAGCTGCAGAGCGCCGAGCAAACAACTGCCCCGCGGGGTGAGGTCCTCCTGCACTGAAACGCCAGTCCCTCCAGAGACCAGCAGGTGACCTTAGGAAATTCAGTGTCAATGTCGATAGGACCTGAGCTCTACTGCAGACGAGACTGCAAACCGCGAGAGACATATCCTGCACATGAGGCTCCCAAAAGAGTCAGAGCCAGAGCCTCAAGCAAAGAAGCTGCCAAGTCAACAACCCCTGAATCTGCAGGCGGAAGACAGGTGGCCCCGAAGCCCGGGGGGGGGGCACTTTGCTTCTCTTCCCAGTCAATGTTTGAATATGAAAACAAGAGAAAGACCCAGGATCTGCTTGAGTGTTAATAAATTGGATTGGATTTCCCAAGCAAAACTGAAGATTTCTGAACTAAAGTTGCAAGCTCTAAAGTCAGGCTGATAACTCCCAAAGCTATGTGCAGAGACAAGCTGGTCTCAGTGAGCGGACTTTTCACTGAAGAAAATGAGAGAAATGGCAACAATGAGCAAAGAATCTTGCCTGAACTGGTGCAGATACACACACACACACACACACACACACACAAGTCACATGAGCACACATGTCACAACAATAGGTCAGATCTTTTCTCTCGCCATTTGTTACCCTAACTAAGATTACAGACATGATAATTATGAAGCATGCATTATAACATAATATAGTGTACATTATAGCATAATACACTATGACAAAATAAGACAGCATACACTGTTATGTACGTGTAACAGAAGCTCCCAGTGGCTACATTACCACTTTTCACATTTTTGTGTGTCAGTGTCGAGAAACGCTGGTGATGGAGGATATTCTTTGGGCTAACCATTTGGGCTGTGGTCTAGTGGCCAGGTATCCTATAGACTCCCATCTCCACGGTGCAAAGGAAGCTGGGGTCATCCTGGATTCGGAGCCAGTGTGAAGCACTCACCTGTAATCTTTGAATGAATATAGTAGTGCAGTTTGAATTGTTGTTTTCAATTATCCATACAGAAACAATTCAGCCTAAAAAACTCAAAAATGATGTAAGGATATGAGTCTTTTAAATGGTTATTTGTCTAGAATGAGAAAGATGTACCTAGATAAACTCACCAAACAAGTTTTTATAGAAAAGACCTGCTTTGACTTTTTAATGATAGCAGAAGTCACAATTTACTCAAAGAAATCATTGTTTCAGGTAATAAAACATATTATGTTCAATACTTGACAAGCAAAACATATAACTTATGAAAAGAACTTAAAATAATATGGAAAATATGTTTATAGGGTCTCCCCAAGCTTTAACAGGGAGAAACTTCCAGTTGGGAACATGAGACAGAAGAGTGTGGTGGATAAGCTTAATTGTGTGAACCTGATTCTCTTGCAGGTTAGTAAAGCACACTTCTGCATGTATCTGGGTGGATCACAGAAGTGTTATCTTAGGGGTATGTCTGGTCTCGCCTCCTTTCCCCTTGGTTTCCATGCTTTGCTTCTGGCTGCTATGAACTAATAAGCCTCTTTGCTCTGCTATACCCTTCCACCATGATGTTTTTACTTTGGAGCCAGCTGACCATGCACTGAATCCCCTGGAACCATGAGCCAAAGTAAACTCGTCTTCCTTTAACATGTGAATGATAGATATTATGTCTCAGCAACAGGAAAGCTAATACAAAATGTACGTCCTACTCAAAGGGAACTGGATTTGAGAGAAGCATAACAGATCACAAAGGAAGTCATCAGGAGTGTCAACTGGCATTTTCTTCTGATCTCCAGGAAGAAATGGTAAGTAAAGTCAAAATCACAAGGACTTGAAAGAAAATTTCCATATCATCCTCATGGCAGTGAAAAGGAAATCATTGTGTCAATTTGGATACATGTACAAGATTTTGGAAACATTCTCAGAAATTTAAGAAAAAAGTCAAATTAAAAGTTATGCTGCTTTGGAAAGGAAGAGAACCCTGAGATGCATGTTTCCACTTTGCATTTGGTTCTGATGAGAAAGAAGCCAGTGGTCAGTTCAGCAGCTGAGGTCTGTGATGGGACAGAGAGCAGCGCTGCCTCTGAGACTGGCCCTGGAGCCCAGCCAGTAACCATAGCTATAGAGGGATGTGGGGCCACTTCACTATCTTCCCTCATTACAGTTATCTGATCCATTAAAATGGGGATGTAGCAATATTTATTCCATGAACTCATGATGATGTTTGAACAAGATAATACATTTGAAGAACCTGGTACCTAGCAAAGGCTCGATAGACTGTGGGTGTTGTCCTCTTTAGTATCAGGCTCCATTCTGTGTGATGAAGATAAAAGAATAAAGCTTGGTACTTGTCCTCAAACACTTGTCTGGTATTTTAAATAACTGAAAAGCAATGAGTATTGGCTAAAATGGTTTAACTATAACTGCCTCAAACCTTCCCAGCAATCTGATATGAAGTAAGTCAGTCGTTTTGTCAGCCAAATAATCAAACTGCTACCAAAAGAAAACATTGGATCTGCCCACTGAGGAGTGGCTAGTTCAGACGGTAGAGGAAAGCACTCGAACAACAGAAGGAAGGCACGTGGTGAACACAGATGTGATAGAAAGGGTTCGGGTGAGCTGCACTTCGCAAAAATGCTAAGATTATTAACAAAGGCTTTCACAGGTGCTCTGAGAGCTTGGGAACAACTGCAGAACACTGACAAGTAAATGAGAGCGAATTCTCTTGTATTCCATTTGCTTCTTCAAGAGCCTGGTATTTGGTGCCGGGGGTGGTGGTGCATGCCTGTAATTCCAGCATTTGGGAGGCTGAGGTAGGAGGATTGTGAGTTCCAGGCCAAAGTAGGCTATCTAGTGGGATTCTGTTTCAAAAGTTAATTAATTAATTAAAAAGACAAGACAGAGCTTAGTATTTGGATGGAGGAGAATAAAATCAGAACACAATGAAGGAAACAGAGCCTCAAATTTCATACATGAACATAAGAGCCCCTGGGCTCCCTTGGTGTCTCCAGGTCTCTGCACATTAGAGCTCCAAGTACAAAGAGAAAGAAGCTTCCTGAGAAACCAAGGTAAAACGGGAAGCTTGTGATACACTGAAAATGGGCAAATGGCATTCCAGTTTCCGAGGAGCAGAATTCTGCAAACCATGGAGAAGACTTGGCAAAGACAGCGTGCTGTCGTAAAAAGAAGTACAGCATGCTAGCCAGAAAGCTGAAAAACATCCCGAAGGGAAAAGTATAAATCAGTGTCCAGTGCAAGAATATGACAGACCACGGCTCAAAATCGTTTGCATGCACACCGTATGCCAGGTGCTACTCTCGGTGCTTTTATACATGTGATCTTTTTTAATTTCCTACAGCCAAAGGTGTCATTCTGTCCACATTTTATAGCTAGGGAAAGTGGCATACAGTGAGAAGGATTCACGAGTGAAGACTCTGCGGCCTATTTTAGAGCTAAAATCACATATTCAGGGTTCTTCCTGGGAGGATAAGCACCGGCATTCTGGAGAAAGAGAAATGCCCCAGACTCTAAGGGGGAGTCGGATGAAGAGATTGGAAAGGAAATCACACTTGTCATGTCCGAGGCAGCTCGACAGCCAGTGTCAGTGTGTGAAGGGGACATTACAGCAGGCTCTTTGCATGATTCCCTAACAGCTTCTGTTCACCTTTTCCTGAAAACTACCTCCCACTGCAGAGATGAGTCTGTGGTCTTCTAGGTAAAAAGACCCAATCCGGGCCAAGGAGATTTTCTTCTAGGAGTTTGGATGTGGAAATATAAATCAGTCTCTGCTGTCCATTTGACCTAAGAAGTGATGAACTACTGGAGGTCGTCACTTTTGGTCTTACCCATCTACCCAGAAAAGAATATGAATGGGCCACAAAAACATACAGAGGTAAGAACAGGCAGCCCTGGAGAAACAAAGAATAACTCTGGTTCTGGGGTCTGGGGTTTTTCCATCTTTAGTGGGGAGAAAGACAGGCAGATATACAGAGAGAGAGAAAGAGAGAGAGAGAGAGAGAGAGAGAGAGAGAGAGAGATATGGACATAGACCTAGACCTAGACCTAGACATACAGATAGAAAATATATGATATACTTCCTGCTGGATGTTTCTGCAATATTCTTACTGATCCCTATAAAACCTTACCACCAGTGGTAAGATTAGCCTTACTGAACTTCAAGAAACAGTAACGAAAATGGTTGAGATGGTCATGCATAGCTATGACAGATACATTCTCTTCCTGAAACGTGAGTCTGATAGAGACTCTCGTGATGTGTACCCAGCATACAGACCACCAATTTGTGCCACTTGACCTGAAAATAAATTTAAAAAAATAAGTCACACATCTAGACGTTTTACAGACCTGGGGCAAAACTGAAAAACATAGAAGTAATGGTTATGTGTTTTAGTTATATATTTTTTTGTTTGCTCAAGATCTTAACTATATATGAAAAAAGAATGTCAAGCACCATAAAGGACTCAGTCTCCCAAATCATGAGTCTACTTAAGAGACTGGTTGAATCATGGGAAAAGGTGAGAAAATTTTGTAAGAATTTTACATGCAGTTTTACAAGGGAAGAATGTGAGGCAATAAACTTAAAAATGGGACCAAAAATGATGATGGGCAATACTATCAAAGAGTTGAAACCTTCACCAACAATGTATGCTGCCAGAAAAGTAAGAATCCTCCGGACATAACACACACCCAAAAAAGAAAGGTTCTCAGATAAAAGTAAGAGGTAAGGCAGTTAAGATGAAAATATATTGTCATTCTGGAAAGACGACACGATGAGAAGATGTATGTAAGGCCCCTTCTCCCTTTTTCCTCCTAAAATATCCATGACATTTTCTGTCAAAGGGTAAAAAAAAAAGTCTACACTAACACCCAAAATGTTTGACAGGAAAGTTAAGCACATTTCATATTCTGTAGCAAAAGTATTTTCTATCTTACAAAATTGGAAAGAATTAAAAGCTGGCGCCAGCTGCCAACCCAAGTCCAGAACCGTGTGTCCCGAGGGACACGGGGTCGGGAGACAGGAAGCGTGATGCCACTCGAGACCCCTGGGTGACGCCTCGGTGCTTGCGTTCTACCTACAGAAGCACGGCCAACCAGACTGCAGAATCCTCCCAACGGGGAACTCAGCAAGTGGGTGTGAGCATTGGAGACTTATTTCCTCTCTTCTGAGGGGCTGGGAGCCAGCGCACCATCTGCCCTGAGCAACACCCCATGCTGACACTGGATATTGCTCTTGTAACAAAAAAAGCAATTGTTTTTTGACTCTTGCTTCAAATGGAAAGGAATCTTCTCTCATGAGCTATATTCTATATTCAGAAATATTTGCTATTTGGAAAGATGAGGAAATAGATATATCAAGATTCTTGAGTTTGGCATAGACAAAAAACCCTAAATTGAGCAGCAATATGAATGATCACTTATTTCTGTTTATGAGGCAACTGAGACTATAAATTTTAGCAGCCCCCCCAAAAGTCAGCATCACTCAATACTGGTTGAAGATGGGGATTAAAAATGTCCTTTAAAGCTGACTCAACCCAAATCAGGACTTGGACACTTCAGGATCTTCCAATAAGTGAGCAACAAAAGCAGAACTTGAAGCAGCCTCTTAGGAAATCTAACCTCTGAAAGAAAATTGAGGAAAAAAAAAAGCAAGCAAAAAAAATCAAACAGAAAACAAGACTACAAAGAGATATTCCTTGGGCATCTTTGAAAAAGAGATTTCACTAGAATCTCACTATGGAACAATTTAAATCAGTATTACAAGTGGTTAACATTAAAACTGATGTTGCAGAAAAATCAATTAGTAAAGGAGAAAGGAAACATACAGAACTGCAGAGAAATTAGCATCACAGGAAGAAATCTGAATGAGTATTTCCTCTGTCCATATCCTGACTCTCTTGGCTGTGGGAGTAGAAACATGAAGAAAACGTTACTACCTACCTCCCAGGGTTGCAGCCTAGGAAGGAATTTAGAGAAATAAACAGATAATAATCTAGATGTTATTAACTGATCACAGCTCACTACTCCAGCACCACAAAAATATGATTTATCTTATAGCACCCACAGATGGTGTACATAAAGAAAGATGAAAAAATAAAACACACTAAAATTTTCCTGGTACTTTGCAAAGAAGCAAGTGTATAGTTTTAGTTTCGGGATGCACCCCCAACACATCCAAAAACCTGAAAAGCAGGTATTATTATCCTAAATAGCAAAATGAAAATTGAAATGGTCTATTTTGGAGGGGGTGAAATTTATAAAACTAGTATCACAAGATACAAGTGACACATACCTGCATGGAGAGAGATGTGGGTGTCCCCGATTATTTTGCCATTTTAAACAGTACCATGTTTCCATTAGGAGAGCTCCTGGGAATCAAAAACACAGAACATAGGAAATACTACAATACAAATTTGAAAAGACAATAGAAGTTCCAATCAAGAGATAAAGAAAAAATATCTTTAAAGTTATAAAATGCTTCTTCTTTCATGTATTATTTGCATAGGCAAGACTTCCTGGTTAAATGGTTTTTGCTAGTAATATTACAAACTATTAAAGAAGAAATTTAAAAAGGTCTGAGAATAAAAGAACATCTTCAAAATTTAAAAAAGTTGGAATTGCCGTAATGAAAATTCAGTAGAGGCACTGAGCATGGCGGGTCATACCCGTAATCTCAGCATTTTGGGAGACTGATTCAAGCCCAACCCAGACAACTTATTGACTTACTGAGTGACTTATTGAGCTCTGTCTCAAAATTAAAAAATTAGAAAGGGCCGAAGATGTAGCTCAGTGAGAAGGCCCTAGTTTAATCCCCAGTACTACGATAGTAAATAAATCAATAATTCAGTGCTGGAGTTGTTGTTGTAAACACACTGTACTAAGGACAGATTGCCCAGTCTCTCCCATTGAATGCAACTGCAAAACTTGGACAAAATACATGGAATGGTCATTTCAGAAAGCTGAAAAGTACCTGACAGCAAGCAATGTAGTGCAGAAGACCAGACTTGAAAGCACCACAACCTGATGGGAAATGTACCATGCTCCCCCTGAGGCATCCCATTCACCTGAAGAAATGATTCAAAATCCATTGGGCACCATACTGTAAGGAAAACTCCAGGGGAAATCATCAGTTCTGACTCACCAAGCTGGAGAGGAAATTCCTAAACTCAGAAAGAACATAAAAATCTTCAGGTAATTTCCCCTTTCCATTTTCTTGGGTTCCAGACTTCAAGCGAACTCTGGTGGTGGCAGTAGTTACAGAAACAGCAGCGGAACCAATCCATGTAATCCAGCAAGCTTTAATCCCAGAACTGAGCCTAACACCTGTAGATCTTTTTTTCTCCCTTCTTGATCGTGCTCTTGCTGCTTATTTCTGGGTATAAAAGCAGTTTCAAGAGCACATAGCAAAAAAGGGAACTAAAGCACCAATTTGCCTACCAAAGAATTAAAATGAAACTTCTAAAGAACCAGAAATTAAAAAACCAAGAAACTACACAGAGGTAAAAGCTCAGGGAAAAGAGTTCATGAGGGTGTTTTTTATTTGTTTCTTGTTAAGTAAATTTCTGAGTTCTAAAGGTAAGCAGGAATGGGCTTCGCTGAGAATTCGAGAATGAGGCTAATGAACAGATCATGGGTCAGGGCTCAGTCTACCAGGGAGTGGCTGATCCTATGTTTGCAAAGGGCTGGGGAACTGAGTTAACTTTGGAACCGCAGAACCACCGAAGGTGGACTGAAATGTGCAGAGGGACCCTACACAAGTTGATTATCTGCTAAAAACATGAACATAGCATTCCTTACAGGTTATTTAAAAGTCCCATAACCTCAAAATATAATATTCAAAATACCCACGACAAAATCCAAAATTACTCAGTATGTAAAGAACCAGAAAAAATATCAACTCACATGGAAGAAAAAAAAAATTGATACTAATCCCAAGATAAAAGATACTAAGCCCATCTGACAAAGAATTCAAAGTAGCTACTCTGAAAACAATTACCAAACAATTGCTAACATTCATAAAGGAGATGGAAATAGAAAGTTAGGATACAAAATAGAAGATATGAAGAAAAATCAAAATGAAGAATTAGAACAAAAATAAAATAAAATGACTAAGAAGTAAAAAAAAATCACTAAATGACCTCATACCACTATAAAGATAACAGAGGAAATAATCTATAAATCTGAAGGTAAAAATTACCCAGTCCAAATAAGAGAAAATGGGTTGACAAAAATAACAGAGCCCATGAACATGTGGAATAACAACAAAAGGTCTAATTCGATGTCAGAGTCCCAGAAGAAGAGTGTAGGTATAGAAAAACATTTGAAGAATTAATGGTTGAATGTTGCTGTTTAGCAAAAGACAGAAACTTACAGATTCAAAATGTTCAACAAGTCTCAAAGTTGACAAACGCAAAGAACTCTACACTCTGAGGCACATAATCAAACTTCGAAGTACTAAGGCAAAGAAAATAAACCTCAAAATCGATAGCATCAAGCACCATCTCACTCATGGGAAACAATGACTGTTCACTTCCTATCAGAAACCATGGAAACCACAAGTGGTGCAAATTTTTGAGGCACTAAGAAGAAATAATCACTAAGCCAGAATCTCTATCCAGTGGAAAGAACCTTTGGAAACAAAGATAAAAAAAGTGTTCTTAGACTAAAGAAACCTAAGAGAATTCTTTGCCAGTGGAACTGCTTTAGAAAAACTGTTAATGAAGGTTCTTCACAAAGAAGTGAAGAAAGACAGCTGGAACATATAGAATGAAGCAAAATAGATTTAAAAAGTGACTAAAAATAAATAAAATAAAATAGTATCTGGATAAAGATAATGGACTATTTCCCCTTGATAGCCTTAAGCAAGTTTCATGGTTGAAGTTAAAATTACAACATTTTCTCATAGGGTTTTGAAAGCATATAGTAGAAAAGCATCATAATTATAACATCAAGAGGAGGATTAGAGGGATGCATATGGTGGTAAAATTTCTACATTCCATTTGAAGTTGATAAAATATTGATTCTCATTAGGTTGGGATTGTTAGGTCATTCCCTTGAGAAATCACTCAAAGATTTTATTAGTTTTTATAAAATTCAGCGGGTAAGTAAAATAGGACACCAAAAATGTTCAATACAAAAGAAGGCCGGAAGTAGAGAGTGAAGGAGGCAACGAGGTGTAATGAAACACCATGCAAAATAGTCAGTTTAGCCCTAAATATACCAATACTTACACTAAATGTAAATCGTCTGAGCACATCAATTAAAATACACCAATTATCAGAATGTATAATAAAACACAAAAAGGCCATTCTGTTCATGTGAAATTCACTTCAAATTCAACCCTTTAGGTATATTAAAGGATGGAAAAAGATATTTTACAAAAGAAAATAGTCAGTATATGCATATCAGCAAAGCAGATCTCAAAGCAAAGAAAATTACTGGAAAGGAAAAGGAACTTTGCATTGTGAAGCACAGGTAAACTCACAGTTGGAGACACAGTAGTCCTGAGTGTATCTGGGCACAGCAATGGAGCACCAAAATAGAGACACAAAACTGGGAGGCCTAAAAGAAAAATTGAAAAATTGACCACTATGGATGGAGCTTTTAATGCTTATCTCTCACTAATGATAAAATTAACAGACAGAAAATTAGTGCAGGTGTGGAGGAACTCGACACCACCATCAATCAGCAGGATCTGATTAGCATTCATAGAACGCTCCATTCAACAACAGAATACAGTCTTTCCCAGTTCACAGGAAACAGCCAACAAAAGAGTCCATACCCTGGATTATTTTTTTTAATCTTTTAATGTTAAAATCACAAAATGTGTATTTATTCTCTGACCATAATGTAATACTTGAAAATTAAACAATTCACTTATAAAGCAAGTAACAAAAGACCAAACGGCAAGAAAAACTTGTTAAAGGGGTAAGGTAGGGAACACAGTGTTCCCCTGTGTGCACAGTGAACAGCAGGACTTAAAGTGAAGGTGAAGTAAAATAAAAATGATAAAAATTCTCCCAGCCCCAGTCCCCACTCTGCACATAAGGTAACACTACAGAAATCGGAAGATGCGTGACATTGAAGGTAACCAGACCTCACAGATCGGTTCCTGAACAGCTGCCTACACTTCCGTGAAGACACTAACCAAAAGAAAGCTGAGTAATTTATTTTAATGTCAAACCCAGTAGGCCTTTAAAAAACAGAATGATACCAGGAATAAAGAGGGACATTATATAATGATAAAGAGACCAACTCACAAAGGAGACACAATTCAAAATGTGCAGGTTGCTAAAACAGAGTACTGCAACGAATGAAGCACAGACTGGTAGAACTAAAGGTTAAAAAAGAAAACTTAACAATTGTACTGGAAAGCATCAAAACGCTCCCTTCATAATGCATAGAACAAAAAGGCTAAAAATCAGAAGATAACAATCACCTATAAGCATTACCAGTTGACTTGACCTGACAGAGAACATTTTCAACAGCAACATGCACTGCAATAAGCTACGTTTCAGGCTATGAAACGTATCTCAGTAAACAAAATAATTAATATTATACAAACTATGTTCTCTTATAACAACAAAATTAAACTAGAAATCAGTACAGAAAGGTAGCTAGAAAATATCCATACTTGATCTTAGCCAAAAGGCAGAGAAGGGATAAAAATATCCAAAAATTAGAAACTTGGGGGAAATTTTTACAGAACCCATGGTTCAAATATCAAGTGTTTTGGTCCTCTTTCTCATTGCTTAGATAAAATAAAGACTCAACATCCACAACTTAAAGGAGGAGAGATTTAGTTGACTCATGGCTGTGGAGGATTTAGTCCATGGTTGGCTGGCTTCAAGGCAGAACTATAGTGGCAGGAGGATGTGGGAGAGGAAGGCTGCTCACTGAACGATGTCCAGGAGGTAGACTGCAGGGCAAGAACACCAGTGAGCCTCATAAACTCCAAAGCATGATCCCCAGTCACCCACGTCCTCCAACTGGGGCCAACTTCCTCACAGCACACCCAACCGTGAACCCCAGGGAATTAATCCACCGATGACCAGAATGCAGCCACAATGCCATCACCTCTCCAGGATCCTCTGAGTCCAGTTGAGTTGACAGTTAGCATTAATTGGCACACCAAGTCATAAAAGAAATCAAAAAGCTGTACAGTGTGAAGGAAAATAGAGACACAAAGTATTCAAGCTTGCAAAACACAACACCAAGAAATAAATTCTAGCACTGAATGATTATATTAGAATAGAGATGTACCAGCTATTAATTTATTGCATTTCCTCTCCATATTTAGACTTTGGTAAGTGTGTTGTGATGAAAGAAAGATTTGATTTAAATATCTTTCTTTTAAAGTAAGCATGGAGTTAAGCTTTCTCAGTAGAGGACACTAGAAGGGTATTTCAGGAGGAGGGCACTCTCCTGAGGTTTCCAGCTGGTACACAAGAGAAGGCCGAAGGGTGGGTTGAGTGCGTGAACACGACAACCTCACTGGGGCTCTGCCCCTGAATGTGTGGTCACGCAACAGCCTGCAGCACCGGCCTGATGATAACATTGCTGCCATCATCTTGATACAAAAACTGATACCATTTAGATTTCCTACCTGTACCTAAACCTACAGACTTCCTGCCAAGACCAAGGGCCTACACCCTAAAGGCCTCCCGCCAGTCCCTGTGTGGCCCACCTGCACCCCGAGAGGCAACCACACCGGCTCCCTCTGCAGACCACACACAGCTCACCTGCACCATAGAAATTTCCCACTCCCACTTCCCACCAGTGCTATAGGTCCCGATAGCTCACAAGCTGCCTGCATCCACAAGGTGGCCTCCTGGTGTCCCAGTAACTGCAGACC
Source organism: Dasyprocta punctata (assembly GCA_004363535.1). Classification (NCBI taxonomy): domain Eukaryota; kingdom Metazoa; phylum Chordata; class Mammalia; order Rodentia; family Dasyproctidae; genus Dasyprocta; species Dasyprocta punctata. The sequence continues at coordinate 37,404 of RJWM01010674.1, forward strand.
ATCACCTGGCTGACTAGGCCAGCAAACTTGTCTGCTGTCTAATGAACTGAGCTACACTTTTTGCACTGAGGGCTAAACACTTTCCAAGTTCGCTCTTCCTTGGTGCAGTGAGTACAAGAGGCTAAGCAAGTAAAGGTATGACTTCTAGGTAGTAGCATAGGATGGACTTCACCTGAGTGGCACTTTGATGGTTTGCCTGAAAACAGAATCCTATTCCCCCAAAAAAGCAAAGGGAAAGGAAGCCCACAGGCAGAGAGGAAGCAGAGGGGGAGCTCATCTGTCGAGGTCGGGGGCTCCAGATCGGAGAGCTCCAAAGGGCAGCGCTGCGTGCGGCCTCCTGAGCAGCAGGGTTTATCTTATCAATGCCTGGCAGATGTTGAACCAAGGTGGGTTTGTGACTTATGCAAAGCAGGTAGGTACTGACTAAAATATGCCTGCTTGGCCTGTATTTAAAACAATTGGATATGTAAAATTTAATTTTGTGCCAGCAAACTTTTGAGCTAATTGTTTCAGTGTTTTATGCAAAGATGAAAAATATAGGAGCCAAAACACAGAAGCCAATTTTGGCCTATTTATAAAACAATTGGATGCTATAAATCTCAGCCCAAACGTACACTATGGAGTTCCCATATATCTTACGGTTACTTTTATCATACTCTACTAATTTTATATCAAATTACCCTGTTTAACTTCTATATGATTTCCACTTCTTTGTTTCTCTTGATGAAAACTAGGCTGATTAAAAGGTAAAGTTTTTAAATCAATGATTAAACTTCCACTTTATGAATCTAATGAAAGAAGAGAAAACTAAACCCAAAACGAGCAAAAGGAAAGGAAATAGTAAAAGTAAGAGTAGAAACCAATGACAGTTGTATAGAAAATCACTGAAACCAAAATATAGTTTCTTTAGATGATCAATGAAATTCTTCAGGAATTTTAAAAGCAAAGCAATTACCAGTATCAATTTGAGTTACTTGAAGGAAAATGAGACCATAATATTAAGTGGAATAAATCAGACATGCAAGCACAGTTTCTCTTGTATGAGAAACCAGAAGTATAAGTAAGGAGGAAGATAGAGGGTAGATGGTAGGAAGTAGGGAGACAGACCAATCTCAAAGAGGAAGGGGTCAAGAACGGAGAGAGGGAGGAGGCAGGGGAAAGAAGGCAATGAAAAAAAGAATTGAGATGTGTTATGTACCTGTACCAACTCCACAAAAGGAATGTAAACATTACGCACTGGAAACACGTGCAATAAAGGAAGAGAATCAAGAGATGGAAGGAGGAGGGAGGTGACAGGAAATGAAAAAGGAATTAAGATGCATCATGGACATGTATCAATTCCTCACAAGGAATGTAATTAGTATGTGCTGGTCAACAAAGAAGTGAATGTGGAGATATCACTAAAAGAGATAGAGATTGCAAAACAGTAAGGAAATATTATAAATAATTTCAAGGTAATGAATTCAACAATTTAATGAAATGGTCAAATAAAATTTAAAATAACACAAAAATATGTAGCATGTATAAATCTAATGCAGAGTTAATGTTATAAAATTCTGATTAAAAAAAGAATATCTAAGTAAATGGAGGTACTCACTATGTGCAAAATTGGAGGGTTCACTTTTTTGAAAATATCACTTCTCAATTATTCTATGGATTTAAAGTAATCCCAGTGAAACTCTCAACAGGAGTATTATTTTGTTTGGTATTTAAGAAATCAGCAGTTTTATTTTTGTATGTTAAAAAAACGGTACTATCATAGGTCAATTGTGAGACAGAGAAACAAAGTTAGTAAATTATGCTACATGTTTTGAAGACTTATGAACCTACAGTACTCAAGACAGCTTGGTATTGGTGAAAGAACAGGCACACAATTAATGGATCAGAATAATAAGCCCAGAAATAAACCTCAGATCAAAATGCATATGGCAAAAACTTGTTAGCACTATGTGGAAACATGGAGAAATCTAGTGTTAGAACTGTAGACTTGAACACATGTCTACCATTAATGGACAGATCAGTGGGCAGAAAATCAGGAAGAACACAGCTGAACTGAAAAGCAACACCAAGAAAACTAGGTCTAATTGACAACAACAGTATGAAACACGTAGTTCTCCAGCTCAAATGAGACATTCACCAAGACCAAACACATTCATGGCCATAAAACACAGTTCAACTAATACAAGAGAATAGAAACCATATAAAATTGCTTTTAGATCATAATGGAAGTGAACTAGAAATCAAAAATTGAAAGCTAGAAAAATCATAAATTTTTGGAGGCTAAACAATGGACTAAATAACATGAAAAAGAAGTCCCAAGAGAAAATATAAAACATTTTGAATTAAATGAAAACAAAACTACAACTTATCAAAATGTGTGTAAGCAGCAAAAACAGTGCTTAGAGAGATACTTAGACTAATGAGTACATACATCAGAAGAAAAGAACAAAAACCAATAAACTAAGGAAGCTAGAGAAAGCAGAACAATATAAATGTAAAGCAAAGTAAATAAATAACAATAAATGAAGAAGAAAACAATAGAATTGAAGACAATAATAAAATTTTTAAAAATGACAAAACCAAAATCTAATTCTTTCAAAATTCCAATAAAATTTGTAAACCTCTAGTCAGGCTAATAAAGAAAAGACATAAATTACCAGTATCAAAATGAAGGATGAACCATCATTACTCATTCCATAGACAACAAAACCATATTGAAGAAAACAATAAGGTGATATTAGGGACTTTCCTATGCTCGCAAATTTGCTATCATAAATGAAACAAGCCACTTCTTTGGAAGACAGAACCTCCCAAAATTCACACAGTGAAAAATAATTAGAACAGTTCTACAGCATTAAATGGATTTAACCTATGACTAATAAGCTTTCAGAACAGAAAGTGCCAGACCTAAATAATTTCACTGGTGAATTCTACTGAACATTCCAAGAAAGATAATAGCAATAATACATCATTTCTTCCACAAAATAAAGGTATAATGAATACTTATTCTATGAAGCCAGCCCAGCAAAAACCAGGTGAAAAGACTACAGAAAGGGCAACTAAAGATCAGTATAGCCAAGTGTGGTGGCACAAACCTGTAATCCCAGCACTTGGCAGGCTGACGCAGGAAGTTCAAGGCCAGCCTGGGCTAAAAGTGAATTCAAGGCCAGCCTGAACTACATAGCAAAACCCTGTCTCAAAACGATAAAAATAAATAGATAAATAAATATCAGTATCTTTCATGAACATACAAACCATGATGGAAAAGTATAATGAATGTTTAATTTAAAAAAATTATTTGTAGTAAAAAACACATTGCTACTATTTCCAGTCCCCTGTGCCTGAAACAAACTTATCCTATCACCTTTCTTTCCATCCTACGAAGCAGTTCTAGAAGTCCTTTTTCATGACTGTCCTTAGTTACACTGTCGTGGCTTAACAGCCTGTATCAACTCAAAAACCTGATGTTTCAAGGTCACTGTGACTCTGGAAAAGAGGCAAATGTACAGTGCCAGCTCCAGGGTATGGGGCTCGTCCTCGTGTTCTGACCAGTGTGCCTTTCCACTGGGTGACATGCAGCAGGAGAATGCAACATGTTTCTTACCACACCTCATAAAGACTTGAAGGAGGACTTGTAGAACTGCTTAAGAAAGTGACGAATACGATGGGACAGGCGTGTTCAAAGTATGGGCAAATATTTTAAATAAGATTCAAGGTGATTGCCTTGTAATAAATTTTTAGAATTTAAACACTCACTATATTTTAATCACATCTCATACACTCAAAAAATCTCAACAAAATACTAGAAAATTGAATTCAACAAAGTATAAAAAGAGCAATATACAATAACAATGAAAAATTCATTCCAGGTACACAAGGTGATTATGAACTTTTCAGCTATCAATTAATGTAGTATGTCACATCAACAAGAAGAAAAATCATATAGTCCCATAAAAAATTGAGGAAAAGCATTCAACAAAATCCAGCACCCACTCATGATTTAAAATTAATCTCATCAGACTAGGAATATCAGGGAAACACCTGAACTTGATTTTAAAAAACAACTACCGAGGGCTTACAACTAAAAGTATACTTACTAGTGAGAAACTAGACGATTTCTCAGTAAAATTAGGAACAAAGCAAAGATACCCTTTCTCATCACTTCTATACAGCTTCAAATTTCTACTCAAATCCTAGCGAGTGGAATATGACAAGGAAAGGAAATAAAAGTTACGCACATTGGGAAGGGGAGAAATGACATTATCTCTGTTCACAGATGGAATAATCGCCTACATAGAAAATCTCAAACAATCAATAAAAAAGAAACTCCTGAAATTAATTTGCTATTATAGGGAGATTGGAGTATGCTATACTAACACACAAAAGTCAGTTGTGTATTAGTTTTTTGATATAAAAGCAAGAGCAATTGAAATTTTAAATTCATTTCAACACCAAACAAAACAAAGTATTTTGGAAAAGATTTCCTAAAATATGTAAGATCAATAAAAACAAATCTACCAAAATCTAATAAAAGACATTCAAGAAGATATAAATAAATGGTTACATACTTCATGTTCAAACCTACAGAATATTGTTAAGGTAACAGTTCTATCTTGTGGGGAGCCATCCTCGGAGATGTGCTTCTGCCGTGAGGCCTGTATGTAGGAGCTGAGGCCTGAGCTAGATTGCCCCGCCCATCGAGTGAGCCAAGTTGGCTCCCGTTTCCCGTTTCCTGGGCGTTAACAACCCCGCTGTAGATGATCTCTGCCCAGTTACTAATGACGCCAACCAATGATAATGTACCCCCCGAGATGATCTGATTGGAGGATGTAACGGTATTTATGTGGGTTCCCGCCCTGCGCGCGGGGAGAAGCACGGAAGGAGCCGTCATGGACGGACGCGTGTGAGGCTTCTCGGGTGGGAGAAGCACGGAAGGAGCCGCTGGGAGCGGACGCATAGGAGGCTTCTCGGGCGGGAGAAGCACGGAAGGAGCCGTCATGGACGGACGCGTGTGAGGCTTCTCGGGCGTACCTCTCCGGGGACGATTAAAGCTTGCCTACTGCTGCACGGTGTCGTGTGTTTTTCCTGCCAGCTGGGACAAGCGCGCGACACTATCTAAATTAATCTATAGATTCAATACTATCCCAATTAAAATATCAGCAAGATATTTGTGCATATTTTGTGATTCTAAAGTTTACATAAAAGGGCAAAAAAAAAAAAAATCCAGAGAAACTTGTACCATACTGAGGAACAAAGTCTAAGGAAGCCATCACTCAATTTCAAAACTTACTATAAATTATAATTGAGTCAGTGTGCTCTTGATGAGAGAATAAACAATTAGACTAGCGAAGTAAAGTAGAAAGTCCAAAAATACACTTGCATAAACACGTATACACGATGCACAGAGTCAATTCACCTTCAACTAAAAAAAAAAAAAAAAGTTAATGTAACTCGGGTAACTTTCAGCAAATAGTGCCACAACTGGTTATCAACATACACAAGATGAATCCAGACACGGAATTTGTGCCTGTCACACAAATTAACTCAGAAGAGATCATACAACAAAATGTAAAACATTAAACTATAAAACTCTCCAGAAATAGCATAGGAGCAAAATTTTAGCAACTTGGATTAGCAATTACACCAAAACCACAGTCCATGGAAGAAAGTATAAATGAGATGGACTTTATTGCAATTAAAAACTTCTGCCTTACAAAATATATCATTAAGAGAATGAAAAGGCAAATCACAGACAGGGAAAAATTATTTGCAAGATGTTTCTGAAGACAACTGAAAGACACATTCAGACACATTAGATAAAGACCTAAAAACTTAGCAAAAAGAACACCACCCAGTTTCAGAAATGGGCATACGTCTGGACCAGCACTTCACCAAAGATGGTATACAAATGGAAAACAAGCAAGCAAAAAGAGGTTTAATATATTAAATATCCTTCTATAATTGGAAAGAAATTCCACTACATACCTATTAGAATGGCGAAAAAAACAGTTTTTAAAGAAATTTCTCTTTATTTGATGGGAAGGCAAAATGGTACAATCACCTTGGAAACTATTTCGCTGTGTCTTACAAACCTTAAATTCTTACTTTACAATCTAGCAATTGCATTTCTGAGTACACGAATGAATTGAAAACTTATATCCACACAATAACCTAAACATTTATAGCTCCTTTATTAAGAATTGACAGAACCTAGACTCAACCAAATTTCCCATCAAAAGTTGAATGGATGAACAAACCAGTGGGTGTTCATGGAACAATGGAAAATGTTCAGTGACAAAAAGAAATAAGCCAGACTAACAAAGACATGAAAGAACCCAATCCTTATTGCTCAGTGAGAGAATCAGTCTGAAAGGCTGTACATTGTACATTTTTAACTATATGGCATTCTGGAAAAGGGAAAACTACAGACACCATAGAAAAGACCAGTGATTTCCAGGAGTTGGGAGACGATAGAGAGTCAGTAAGTGATGCATGGGGGATTTCTGTGGCAGGGGAACTTTGCTGTATGGTCCGAATTGATGGATACATGACATTATGTATTATGTATCTGTCAAAACTATACAATGCACAACACGGAATGAATGCTAAGATAACCTATGGACTATAATTAACAGCAATAGATAAATACTCTTATTTGCCTGTTGTAACAATGGTATCACACCTGTACATGATGGTAATACCAGAAGAAACTGAGGTAGACTGCAAGTATATAGGACTTCTCTATGCTGCCAGTTCATTTTCCGTAAATGTAAAAGTGCTCTAAAAATAAAAGAAAGAGACAAATCACAGACCAGGAGAAAATATCTGCAGATCAGATATTTTTTGAAGAACTTAATCTAGAAAGCAATTCTCAAATCTTAATTGTGAGAAACTAAGTAGCCCAATAAAAAGGGAAGTGATATTTTAACCACAATTCATTGAAATAGTTATTCAAATAACAAGTGGACATACTAAAGATACTAAACATTATACATTTTTAGGAAAATGTGAGTTGAGGCAACAATGAAATGTAACTGCACACCTATTGGGAAGGTTAACGTCAACCAAAAAGACTAACTACCAAATTCGTCCCACCCCTAGATACTTAACCAAGAGAAATGAAAATATATGTTTATAAAAAAAACTGGTACCAATGTTGACAGTGGCTTCATTCAGAATCACCAAAGCCAGAAAATACCCGGAAATCATCCAACAGGCAAATACACAAACTGTGATTCACTGGGTTGGTGGAACTCATCAATAAAAAATCACTGATAAACATGTTATAGATGAATTTCAAATGTGTTATTCTAAAGTGATAAAAGCCAGTCTCAAAATATTACATACTGTATGGTTCTATTTATATGACAACTGGAAGTCAAAAATAGAGAGACGGAAAACAGATCAGTAGCTGTCAGGATATGGTTGTGTTAGAAAAAATTGACTATGAATGACATTAGATAACTTTTTGGGGTGACAGAAATGTTCTGCATCTTGATTTTATTGATGGTTCCATGTCTGTGCATTTGCCAAGGCACACATAGAAGTCTACACTGAAGAGTTTGAATTTGATGTGTAGGCTGTCAAAGAGACTCTATAATGCTAACATTTAATATTCAACTGCATGTTAATTTCTCTCAGCTTTTCATTATCTGTGTATAGGATGTCCATAAAATTCAGTAACAACCAACCATTTCATTGTCCTAATATTTTTCATTCCCCCACCATGTATTCCAAAAGCCTGAGTCAAAGCTCTGCTCAGTACCTGCTCCCACACCAAGGTGCTCTTCCAAGCTATCATACTGAGGTCCTAGCATCTGATCCCCAGAATCTGTCCCCGCACCACCTACCTCCTTGCATGGGGTCTGACTGCCAGCTAGGAAGTGATTCAGTCACAGAACTCCCACCTCACTTGCTCTGTAGGAACCAACAGGGCCAATCAGAAAACGGATTGAGAGGTGGAGACAGAAGTTCAGAAGACAGACAGGGTGACAACAATTATGAGGGTGAGAGTGGGCAGGTGAAGTGGTCAGAGAGCAGGCCAAGGTGAGGATGTGGAGGCCAGCTCAGCAGGGCGCTCCGGAGCAAAACTGCCTGAGAGTCTCATGCCAGAAAGAAATTACTAAACTTTTGCGCAATGGCTTTGCTGAATGGTAGGCTGAAGACTACCATAAGAAGGGCACAATTTCTACTTCTGTCCTCTTTATTTATTGACTGGGGCTGTCTTGAAAAGAGCCCGGCCTCACTCAAAAGCCAAGGTGGACCCCAAAAGAGCTCACAGCTGGAAGTCATTCACTAACCACACTCCTCACAGCTGGCCAATCCATCCTGCACTAGAGAAGAGCTTTCCGTTTACCACAGCCAAGGAGGCATTTTTGAAGGGAAGAACAAGAATAAAGCCCCAGAACTCTGAGCACTGAATAGCAATGCCTGTATGATAAAGCTATAAAATAAAAGTGTTATGTGGAAATATTAATAGGCAAATACATTAGTGAAACAAAATGGAGTTCAGTAATACAACCACACTTAGGCCCTCAATTAATTTTTCAGAAAACACTAATGCATTGTAGGGGAGACTGGCAAATCTTTTCAGCAGTGGGTATTCCTTATAAGAAAATAGAACTTTTTAAAATTTTTATTTATTTATTTTTGTGCGTGTGTTTGTGTGTGTGTGGTACTGGAGATTGAACTCACCACCTTACACCTACTAGGCAGGCGCTTAAGCCACTGAGCCAAACTCCCAGCCCTGGTTTTTTGAGACAGGGTCACACTATGTAGTTCAGGCCAGCCTTGCACTCATGGTGTAGCCCAAGCTGACCTCAAACTCACAACACTCCTTCTACCTCAGCCTCCCAAGTGCTGGGATTAAAGGCGTGCGCCACTACACCCAGCTCAAGAAAATAGATCTCAATATCTGCCTCACATCTGATACAGAACTATTTTGAATAGATGAAAGACCTAAATTCAAAATCCGAAGTCATAAGAATTGTGGAAAAAGGGTAAGAGAATGTCTCTGCATCACAAAGAAGGCAAAAATTTCTTAGATAGGACTGCAAGAGGAATAAAGTATAAAAAGGAAAACTGAGACATTAGACTACATTAAAATTTAAAGCTTCTGCTCATCCAAAACACCATAAAGAAAAATAGGAAACTGACAGGCTGAAGGCAACGCAGCCATGTGGATCTCTGATAAATAGCTCATACCCACAGAATGCATAGCAACAAAAGGGAAAAATATTTAAAAATGGGCAAAAGTCTTAAATACTTCATGATCTAATATATGTGAATAACTAATAGCTACAGTAAAAACTCAATATTATTAGACATTAGGTAAAATGCAAATTTAAAATATAATAGCATATTATTGCAGACCTATTAAAATGGCTAAAAAAATTTCAATTTTAATGACATTGAATATTGATGAGGTTGTGGAACTTCTAGAATTCTCATACATTAGTAAAGGAAGTGCAAAATGGTCCAATCACTTTTCAAAATAATGCATTGGTTTCTTTTAAATGTATACATACTCTATTGCTAATCTATTTACCCAAGAACAATGAAAACGTGTTCACATGCAGACTTGTACAAGAATGCATCTAGTAGCAGCTTTTTTCATAACAGCCACACACTGGAAATAATCCAAATAGCCATCAAAGTAAGAATAGATACTCAAGTAGGCTTATTCAAACCATATAGAATTACTCAGCAATAAGAAAGAACACACTACGAATGAATGGACTCAAAACAATGCTGAGCATAAGGATGCAGACACACAAGAATACATGGTGCATTATTCCATTAATGTGCATTCCAGCACAAGTGCATTGTACAGCCAAAGCAATCAGCTAAGTGGTTGCCTTCAAGGTGGAGAGCAAGGATTGGCTGGGAAGGTATAAGTGAGAACTTTCTGGGATGATCAAATGTTTTGTGTCTTAATGTCTAGGTATTATATGGCTGTAAAAATTTAAACTATACACTTCAGAATTGTATTTTACTTCATCTAAATGGTATCACAGTGTTTTAAAGGAAACAAACCATGCACACACACACATACACACACACACACACACACACATGCACGCACATTATGCAATGGCATAATGACTCAGCAGAATGGCTAAAATGAAAAAGTCAATAGCTAGAATTATTATGGATAAGCAACAACAGCCCTCTTATACACAACCAGTGGAGAGAGAACTTGATACAAAGACTTTACAAAACAATGCCAAAGTTTAACATGTGTATACTCAACAACATACTTACTTTGATTCAAATTGTTGGATTAGGTCCAATAGACATAGGTGTGTAAGAAATCTGTGTTAAAGGTATTTCTATCAACATTCTATTACATAGTCACCAAAGGATATACACTAAGACTATTCAAGTCATCATCAGTAATAGAATAAAATGGCATACCACAGCAATAGGCATGAACAATCTACAGCTAAATGGAAGAATGAGAATAACTCTCAAAGATTATGCTAACCAATAAGCAACACATATATAATTGTTATGGCTTGTGTCTAGATGTTCCCCCCAAAACTTCATGCAGTGATAGGACTTTTTCAGAGGACAATGAATCTAGAATGTGTGATTGATTCATAGTGCAATGCTGGAATTAAGTGTGCTGGGATTAAAGTGCATGACTGCTGGATTAGTCCACTAATTGAACTGGTACCACCCTAATTCTAGGTACAGTATAAGGGACAGAGCTCTCTCTCTCTCTCTCTCTCTCTCTCTCTCACTCTCTCTCTCTCACTTTCTCTCTGTGTGTGTGTGTGTCTGTCTGTCTGTCTGTCTTTCATCACTTTGTTCTCTTTCACTGACATGAACTGTTACCCCTCTGCTATTTGTCACCCTGCTTTGGAGCCAGCCAATTATGAACTGAAACCTTTACAAACTGTGAGTTAAATAAGCCTTTCTTCCTTTAACTTTGAATGTTGTGTGTTTTGTCTCAGCACAAGAAAAAGTAATTAAGACGTAATTTTGGTACCAGGAGTGGGGTTTGAACCCTCTTGGACCTTGCAGAAAGAGGAGCCTAGAGCCTGATTAATGAATAGATCTGCACATTATGCAGGTACCACCTGTAACTGAAAAGTTGCAGTAGTACAGTCCCTTTCCAGGACATCCCTAAAGGACAGCGGTGAAGGGAAATCATCACAGTGGGCAGGACTCCAGGCAGTGTACCTGATAGTATATTTTGTCTGGAAGGAGAAAAAGCCAGATGTACAACTGTATACTGATTGATGGACTGTAGACAATGGTCTGGCCAGATGGTCAGGAATTTGGAAGAAATATAACTGAAAAATTGGTGACAAAGATATCTGGGGAAAAGATATGTGAACAGACCTGTAAAAAGGGGCAAAGGACATAAAAATATTTGTTCCCCATGTAAACACTCACCCAATGGTGACCTAAGCAGAAAAGAACTTTAACAATCAAGTGAATAAGATGACCCATTCTTGGCCAAGCTCCTTCTTCAGTCACCTCTGTCATAACCAATGGACCCATGAACAGAGTGGCCATGGTAGCAGGCATGGAGGTTACTCAGGGGCTCAGCAGCACAGACTCCCACTCATCAAGGCTGATCTGTCTACAGCCACTGCTTAATGCCTAACAGGCCAACAGCAGAGACCAACACTGAGTCCCTGGTATGGCACCATTCCCGAAGGTGATCGACACTGGACCATTTCCACCATGGACGGGACTGCACCTTGTCCTCCCTGGCATAGACACACATTCTGCATATGGACTTGCATTCCTTGTACATAATGCTTCTGCCAAAACTACCATCTATAGAGTCACAGAATGCCTTACTCACTGTCATGGAATTCCACATAGCATTGCCTCTGACCAAGAAATGCATTTTGCAGCCTAAGAAGTGAGACAATGGGCTCACGCTCATGTAATTCACTGGTCTTACTATGTTCCTCATCACTCGAAAGTGGCTGGATTGATAAAAGTGGAATGGTCTTTTGAAGACACAGTTACAGCACCAGATGGGTGGCAATAAATTGTAGGGCTGGGGTAAGGTTCTTCAAAAGGCTGTATATGCTTTGACTCAGCATCCACTATATGGCACTGTGTCTCCCACAACCAGGATTCATGGGTCTAGGAATCAAGGGGTGCAAGTGGGAATGATACCAGTCACCATGACCCCCAGGGATCCATTAGCAAAATACTGTCTTCCTGTTCCCATGATGTGTGATCTGCTGGCTTGCAAGTTTTAGTTCCAGGGGGAATAAAGCTTGTAGCAGGAAGCACAACAAAAATACCACTGAAATGGGAGCCAAGATTTCCCCCTGGTCATTTTGGTCTCCTCTTGCATCTGAGGGAACATGGCTGAAAAGAGTGTCACAGTGTTGTCAAGGGTGATTTACCCAGACTATCAAGGGGAAATTGGACTACTACTCCACAGTGGAGGAAAGGAAGAATACATGGAGTGCAGGAGTTCCTTTAGGGTACCACTTAGTATTACCACACCCTGTTGTTAAAGTCAATGGAAAACTACAATGATCTAATCCAGGAAGAATGACAAACGGTCCAGAGCCCTCAGGAATGAAGGCAAGGGTCACTCCACCAGGGAAAGCAGCTTGCTGAAGGCCAAGGGCACACAGTATGGGTAGTAGAAGAAGGTAGTTCTAAGTATCAGCTATTACCCCAGGATCAATACAGAAATGAGAATTGTAACTGTACTATTTCTCTCCTAATATGGCTGTAATGTAATATAATGTTGATTGAATGAATACTGGCTCTTAAGGACTGTTAAATCTGTGTCATAATGTTCAAGTTATGAAATGATAAGAGTAAGCATCACCCAAAGAAAACTTACTTTCTGTTCTGGGAAGGGAATTAGTGTGTTTCTGTTTGTATGCAGGATAGTTATAACATGTTAGGGGTCATTATGAGCATGTCTTTGTATCTAGGGACTGTTCTAAAGGAATGTGTCTGGTTGCCAAGCTGAAAAGGGGTGGATTGTAATGGTTAATTAATTGTGTCAATTTGAGAAGCTTAGAAGCTTAACCAAATTGGCTCAGCAATTCTACATGCTCGAGTATAGAGGATCCACCTTACCTGGCTCCTTGCCCAGACGGTATAAAGGGGAAATAAGGAAAGATGGACCTGCTTGTGTTCTTCGAAGGAGCTCTGTTCTTCACCTTCAGCTTGGATGTTGTCTCCTAGCTTTCAGTGCAGACTCTTCGGCTCCACCTCAGATCCTTCAGTCTTCTGGATAGACGCTTTGGCTTTCCATCACAGACCCACCGATCTCCTGATACGGACTTGCGCGGACACTGCAGTGAGCTCCAGAACTTGGACTAAACTTCTGGTCCCCAATGTGCAGACAGATCCTCCGCACTCTTCCTCTTTCAACCCTGTGACTTACCCTGGCGCTAACAATTTTGCCATTTCTTTTACATTTGTATATCTTACGTTACATGTGTTTCTTTAGTAAAACACTGACTGATACAATATTGTTTCTCCCTACTTCTAAAAATGAAACAAGAAGTAACATAATGCATGCTGTGAGGAATCAAAATATTTGAACAATGACTGGAATAAAGCACAAGAGAAATCCTTAGGTTTCAGCTTGTTTCTTCCTTTTCTTTTATCTTAATGTTACTGAACACTTGCTTATTTCGTGAAAACCCACCAAATTATTTTTATTAATTCATCAAATTCTATATTTATTAATTCTTCAAGTCCACTATGTGCATTTATCTGCATAAAGCCTTCAATAGAATTTGGAAAAAAAAGAAGTGGATTTCATATTCTTGTGTGGTTTTATACAGAGAAAACCCTAAACAGCACATTAAAGAACTTCTAGAACCAACCAACGAATTTAGTAAATTTGTGAGATATCAAATCAACAATGTGCATCAAAAGAGTTTTTACTTGCAACAAATTATCCAGATCAAGAATAAAAATGTTTGACTATTAATTTATTGCAATGTTCTTTGGTAGTGCTGAAATATATATATATATATATATATATATATATATATATATATATATATTATATATGTAGATAATTGCCTTCTTCAGAAACTTTTTGGAGCCCTTCTCAAACAGAAGCCACCCAAAAACCCTCTCTATTCCTCTATTAAGAGTGAGATTCACAGGGTTAATCAGCACTTGCTGTTCAAACCAAAAGGATTCAAAATTAGAACTTACTTACTCATGGAGTAAGTCATGTAACAGCTTTCCCTCACCTTAGGTTTCTTTATTTATTAAACATAGTGACCCAATAAATACCTGAGTCTCAGGATATTTCTTAGAATACTCAAGCATAATTTGCTAGCTCAGAACCCTTTTGCATTTCCCCTCGGCGGCCACTCATACACATACCATTTGGAGTATTCACCTCTCTGTTCATTTCAGATATAAAAAAAAGGAAGAAAAGAGCTGAGATACTGAGCTGACTGTCACAGGTCGCTGACCACTCAGCATGAGACAGGAGGAGACATCCTGACTCAAAGCCCCTAACATAGAGGTGAGGAGCCCAGCATCAGGCTGTCGCCTGGTTGTCCAGGTGACAGAGAGTGGTGGAAGGTGGGGAATCCACCTGTGCAGTGCCTGGCCTCGACAGGTGTTCAGCGTGCCCTCCTCCCCAGCCCCGCTGGGTGGTGGGACTCAGTGCTTCCTCACCACCCTTTGTCACTCTGCCTGCCTCAGGAACATGCGCATTACAAGGACCTTGCCCATTCTTGGGACTTGAGACCAAGGCAAGGTCAATATCAGTGCTGGCAGCCCCTGATGCAGGCTCCATTCAGGAAAGTGTGGAGGCATGTAGGGTTGGAGGTCCCTCCATGTTCGAGTCAGATATAATAAACTGGGGGCTTACGAGTATCAGTTGTTTGTTTCTCATAGTTCTGGCAGCTGCAAGTCCAAGGTCAAGGGACTGACAGATTAGGTGTCTAGCAAACCCGTTTCCTGGCTCATCTATGGCGTCTTCGCACTGCCTTCACACGGCAGAAGGACCCACTGCAGTCTCTTTTATCAAGTTTCTCGTGCAGTTTATGAGGGCTCTGCTCTCATGACCTCACCACCTCCCCAAGGCCCCAGTTCTAAATGGTATCACCTTGGATTAGATTAAATTTCAAGACAGGAAATGTAGGGAGACACAGACATTCAGGACGAGGCACACAGGCACCCAAACTGCCCCTTCTCCCAAGAACACCAGTCCTAAGAGGGCAAAACAATGACCCTCAAAATTTCATGCTGTCTCCATGGTCTCCTCCATAGTGCCTCCCGAAAAGCTTTGGCCTTGACGCCCCTTTCCACGTATCAGCAGGCTGTGCACTGTACGGGAAGCACCCCTTCCCCCCAGGCATTTGTCCCCTAATGGGAGGAAGCAGTCTCCTGTCCTCCACAGTTCTGGCCATGCTTCGTCTACAATACTGCTGTTAATTTTTTTTTCTTTTTGCTTCTTCTCTGTGGATTCCAGGGCCTGGCATTAACCTCCCCTCATAATCCTCCCCAGTGCAGGCAGTACGGAGCAGGCGAGGGGGCTCAGCACATCAGATACTGTGACGAGTCCATCACTGATGTGCCCACACCTAATCTTCACAGCAGCTCGGAGGCAGATTGTCCCTGCATGATGAATAAAGAGGATAGGAGTCGTGATCGTAAATGCATGTGGGGAGGTCAGAGCCTCAGTCCAAGCACCCGCACACCTAACACTCTGCAGTGAGCAACCAACAAGCACCTATCCTCCATCAGAAGGGCCCCTGGGAGGAATGCAGTGGTTAACCAAGTTGTCCTAGTGCTTGTGCTAACTTCATGCACTAAAGAAAGTTGGGGGAGAGGTAATGACTTGCATGTGGATATGTAGACAGGTGCAGGTCAGGGAAATACACTCTGATGTTGGAACTGTTCTGAAATTTTCATTGAGGTATCACTGTTATATCACAAGTGTATGTGTTCAAAATATGCATTTTATGTTTTGACAAGGGTCTACTCCCATGAAACCATGACCTCTATCAAGACTGTAAACATATCCAGCATCCTAATAGCCCCAAAAGTTTCTTCTTGACCTTTTATGATTCCTTCCTCCACACCTTGCCTTCTATCTGCCATCACCAGGCAACCAGGAATTAGCTTCAGCACAGTTGAGTTTATAGTTTCTTCATTTTATTTAACAAGAGTCATAGACTGTGTAATCTTTTTTGTCTGGCTTACTTTGCTCAGCATAATTAGTGTGAGATTTTTCCATACTGTCCCATGGGCCAGGAGTTTACTTGTAGTTATCATATATCCATATTCTTTCACTGTGTAGATAAACCATACTTTGTTTACACAGCTGCCTATTCATGGGTATCTGGACTGTTTCTAACTTAGGATTACTATGCATGCATTGCTCATGGATGTTCCTGTACATTAAAGTGAGAAGGACCCACAGAGCTGAAGGCCCATGACACTGTCACAATTCTCTCTGTGAAGAGCTGTGGCCAGGAGGGGGCCTGGCTCTCTTGTTGTTGTTTCCTCCAAGCCCATCCTGTGCTAGCTCAGGCCTTTTCCCAGCCAGAGCACCCAACATGTCTTGTCACAGGGGCCCTGCCAATTGACAGTCACTGATCCCATAGCCAATGGTTATTTTATGCATCAACTTGACTGGAGTTAAGGGTCCTCAGATAGCTAGCAAAACATTGTTTCTGGGTGTGTTTGTGTGTGAGCTCCCAGAAGAGTTTAGCGTTTGAATTGATAGATTGGGTAAGGAAGGTCTGCTCTCACCCACGTGGGTGGGCGCGATCCAATCCCTAAGAATCTGAGTAGAATGAGAAGGTGCAGGAAGGGAAATTTCAATCTCGCTGCTTGAGTTGGGATGACCGTCTTGCCTGATTCTCAGTGTTCCTGGGTGGGCAGCTTCTGACCCCCACTGAATTACACTCTCAGCTTTCCTAGGTCTCCAGCCAGCAGACAGTAGACTTTAGAACTTCTCTGTCTCCATAACTATGTGAGGCAATTTCCATACTAAATCCCATAATGAATCTCCATGTAAGAGAGTGAATAGGATATCCCATTCACTGTGTTTGTCTGGAGATCCCCAACTGAGACACATGGTTATCTAAAGATATGTGTCAGGAGTTCTTGTCCCACATCTCCCACAAGGACCATAGGCTCAAGTCAAGTAGAGCCAACAGCCAGTTGTTAAGGTTGGAAGAAGTGGGCATTAGTATTGGGCCACTGTGGATCGATGGCTAAGCAAGAGGTTAGTTAGAGCATGGGAGAGCTGGCTGGCGGGCTCTCACACACAGGCCTCATCACTGACTCCACCGGCTCTGACCAACAGCTGAGTGTGTGCCCCAGAGTCTACCCCCGCTAAGAAAGCTGGAAGCCGCACACAGCCCTAATCCCGACATGCAGAGGCTTGACTCAAAGAGCAAAGGCAGGCAGCCCCCGCTCGGCCACGTCCCCTCCCGCCCGCTCAGCTCCTCCATCACCGCAATGTGTCACCCGGCTCCCTTGGAAGCCAGAAAGAGATTTCACATTCTTCAAGATGAAAGGATGACTTCAAATAAAACTCTGCCCTGTAGTTTACTAGCAATGATTGTCCCCAGGCGAGTGGCTTGATCAGATCTGGTGCCCACTCTTCTCCACCAGGACCATCAGAAATGCAGCTCAGTCATCACCTGACGGTGCCTTCCACTCACCCCCTATGGTTTCTTTGGTGTCCACTTTGCACGTGTCTACTCCCTAGGTTAACCAGCCAATCCAGCAGAGTACAAGTAATTCCAATAATAAATCATGCAAACCTGCCAAATAGCACATGAAGAGAAACTGACTGAAACCATTTTCAAAAAAGTTAGTTCTGCACTGGTCAGACAGGATTTGGGGCTTGTGGCACTATTTCCTGTCCCTCACAGAGCCCTCTATGAAAGCTATCACTGGCCTCAAGGTCTAAGGTTGGGTTGTGAAGAGAGTAGATAAGTTGGTTTGGCTACCAGGAAGAAGGAATAGAGCTCTGAAAAGCCCAAACGTGATCTGAGTTCAACACAAAGACATCCTGTTTCACCCCTGTCACTGACAGATGCACAAAGCTAGTAATTAGCAGGACTTCCTAACAGTTACTTGGTCCAAGAGTTCCCAAATGTTGCTAACTATTTAACTCTTCAAGTGGATGTGTGGGCATAGGAGGACCCACCCCCAAGCACTGCCCCTCAAAGTGAGAACTGAGCAGAGAAGTGGTTTCCCTGTGTTCCAGTAGAACTGCGGCACGGAGCATGGATTGTGTACCTGGATTCCAATGTGGGCCACCCTTGATAGCAGAGTTCCGTGTTGTTTCACCCAGGGAAGAGGCTAACTGCTGTGTCATGAGCATTTATTCACAGTCTTTCCAAGGAAGGAGGCTCTGTAGTTTATATCTAGATGCTGGCCCAAAGCCTCATATACTCAGAGGTGCCGGGACTATGGGAGACTTGTAGCTGACCGGCTGTGAGCAGGTGGAGTCTGTTCACCTGGGCTGTGGCCTGGAGCAGTTCGTCTGCCTCCCTGACTCTCCCTTCTCTCTGCTTCCCAGCTGCCTTGGGGCGAGCAGCTCTCTTACGTACCTGGCCCTTCCACCACACCGCCAACTATCCCAGAGCTGAAACTTCTGAAACGAAAGCCAAAATAAACCTCTCCTCCTTTAAGTGGTGGGTGTTGGGCATTTTGTCCCAGCAACGAGAAAAGTGGCTAAGACACGACGTGAGTCTTAGAGTGGGGTAACAAGAATCACGCAGGTTTCTGTGTCTCTCTGAAACTACTAATGGCTGCCGCTTGAGTTGCCTGTATAACTTTCGATAACATATCCATCCTCTCTGGTTCTCAGGGGTCATGAAAATGGTATCACTTACTCTAGGACTCAAGAATGCATAAGATAGCATTTAAAAAGCCTACCAAAGGGTTTGGCATTAGGAGGCGCTGGCTGCCTGGAACTGTCCTTTCCTCCTGGCTTCCTCCTCTTTTTGGTCCTTGTGTTAGTTAGCATTCTCTAGGAAAACAGAACCCATAGAAAGCACATCTTCAGTTATGCACAGGGATTTATTAGTTGGGCTAACAGGATCAGAGGGAGAAGAGCCCACAGTGACTGTGCACGGGAGAGCCAGATAATCTGGCAGCTGCTCGGTCCAAGAAGGAAGCCACACATCAAAACCCAGTGCCAATCCAAGGGCAAAGGCCTGGAAGCACACTGTAGTCACCGGAGCGAGTCTGCAATGGAAAGTAAAGAAACTGGGGCTGACGTCTAAAGGTAAAGGCAAAGACTGGAGCTCCACCTAAATGGCGACACTTCCTCCTTCTCCCCCTTTTATGTTATCCAGCAAACAAACCTATTGATTACTGCCATGCGCATCCAGGGTGGGTCTTCCCCACCTCAGTTTGCAGCCTACACGTCAGTCAACCACAGACACTCCCACAACTGTGCTTTACTAATCTGCTGGGCGTTTCATTATTCATTCCACTTGACACGCCATGATTAACAGCCACCATCCTCAAAGATCTAAATTAGAGTCAACCTAGTGATGCATTCCTATTTTCTTACTGTAGAAGGAAACATTTCAAGAGTTGGGACATGCTGGGCACACTGAAGGAGAAGTGGTTTATAAGCATTTGTGACCCAGGCAGAGCTGTGTGTATGGCTTTCCCGCCCGCCCTGCCGCCACAGATCCCCCAAGATGCATTCCACTGGAAAACCAACCACACGAGGTAAATTCGATCTATTCTAAACACATAAACTCTACAATCCTTAGAATTTAATGACTGGAATATTATTTAAAAAAAAACCTCAATGTTTCATAAACTTTGGGCTGTCCAGATTATGCAGAGAAGTTTCTAAAATTCTCACATTAGATTATGCACCCCGAGAATCTCCAGAGGAAGAGCGGCCAGGGTCTCCGCCCCTTAGCTTCATTTCCAAAGGAGGGTGAGCCTGCAGCAGGAGCCGCATGTGCTACTAACCTAGAAAGCGCATGGGGAGAAAAGGAGGAAAAGGAGCCTGCATTACTAAGCTGGCTGTCTCCACGCGGAGCGAGGCTGACTCCTCCCACCATGCTCTCAGGACTGACCATTGCCAGGGAGAAAAAAGAAAACGGATCCATCAACTCGTGCTGGCTGGAGTGCGGCCCACGGCAAGAGTGGACAGCGTTGGCTCAGGTGCGCCTGCCCACAGCTGGGGCCCAGGCAGGGCTGCAGGCCAAGTTTGCAAGGAGACGGGAGGGAGAGGGGTTCTGATGCTGTCCTGTGCACAAGATCTAATGCCAGGAACAGAGGATGCTGAGTTCCTGAAGCCACTGGACCATGAGGTCACCTTTGCATGAGTATCCAACCGATGTGTCAGAGTACAATATTCCTCAGCGTTGATCTGGATTTGCCAGGTCCCACCTCCTGGTCTCCTGTGAGGCCCCCAGCCTGAAGCCTACCCTTCTTATTCCTGAACTGCCACCGGCCCTCTGGAACCTCTTCCAAGCCAGCCACCTCTTCTCAATGGCATCTTCCACAGAGCAGGTAATGGGGCACAGTGGAAAGGACCCAAGTCCCAGGGTCAGAGACCCAGGTTTGACAGCAGCTCTCGACTCGCCAGCCAAGAGAGCTCAATCAGGTTACTCAACCTCTGCAAGCTCCAGTTTCCAGAATGGAGCTGGCACTACAGGGTCACCTGAAGGACTATGAAGCAACCTATACCAAGGGCTTGCCCACAGTAGTTGCACAATACATCATACCTATGCTTTTTATTTTTATTGTTACTATTATTAATTCGATATTGTTCACTTTGCTTTTCCATGAACTCCTCTTCTCTCAGTTTCCCTGCTGCTAAGTTATCTTCACCTCCTTTTCTATCTTTCCAAGTCATCTTCTGCTATAGATTGAATTTCCCCCACAACAGACAAATTCATATATTCAATTCTCCACATCCAAGGTGATTATATTTGGAGATAGGACCTTTATAGAAGTAAGAAAACGTAAAATGAGTGCATAAGGGTGGAGTTCTTATCATGGGATTAGTGACCTTATAAGAAGAGACAGCAAATGGCCTCTCTCTCTCTCTCTCTATCTCTCTCTCTCTGTCTCTCTCTCTCTGTCTCTCTCTCTCTCATACAAACACACACAGAAATTCCATGTGAATAAACAGTGGTGGGGGGCCATCTGCAAGCCAGGAAGAGAGTGCTCATCAAAAACTGCACCTGTAGACCTTGATCTTAGACTCCAGATTGATAAGAAAATTAATTCCTCCTGTTTAACCCATCTGATCTATGGCATTTTATGATGGCAGGCTGAGCTGACTAAGACACTTCCCACTTTCCCTGCCTCTTCTCCCTCCCCCTCCATGGAAATGGAGGCAAACCTCAAGGTAATCATTTCGGTCTTCTGCATTATCAATTGCCCTCCCATTCTAACCTCACTTCTCCTGTGATTTCACCTGTGACCACAAATCCATTTCTGATTTCTCCTTTTAACACTTTGAACCAAATTCTTGAAATCTCTGCTTCACATCTTCACTTGTGTATCTCACAGGCATAGTAAACATGTTTCTCAAATTGAACTCATTGTATTCTCTCTAAGACCTTCAATATAGCTCTCTTTCCACTGAATCTTGTAGAACAAAGGAGAACACAAAGAAAAATAGACAGCTGTTTAGTATGTTGGAAAGATATACGCACAAAATTAGAGCTAACACTTGACCACTTATCCTATGGATCATATACTATGCCAAACACTTGACATGGCTCATTTGGTTCACTTGTGTAAGTAAATCTCATTTTGCACATAAAGAAATGGAGGGAAATTTAACTGCAGCACAAAAAATTAGTCACTGATAAAACTAAATTCACACACTGGGCAATGGAAGTCTGCAGTATGGCGCCCACCAGGTTGCTGGGCTTCTCCCATCCAACCCCTCTGCTCAGTCTGGAGAACTCTGCCCGCCTCCTGCCCTGTCCACACTCCCAGCATGGGGAGAACAGCAACCCATGTTCACCCTGCTTGACATCCTGTTCTCTGACTCCTCCCCTCTCCCTCACCCTGGCCCCTTTGCTAGTGAGGAACATGGCCACTAGGAACCGTCACCAGGATCACGGGTGCTGTCTCTTGAGAACGAACGTGCACATCGCAGTGTGTAGTTTCCTTCTGCACACACCGTCTCCAGGAAAGACCCACCACTCCTTTGCACTCTCTCCAGCACATTTTATTTTTACTGCTATGAAGCCTCCTATTACATATGATACTGAGCAGTGTGTATTTGTCTTCCCCGCTGGACGCCAGCTCTGGACAGCAGGGGCTGGATGAGTTTGTCTCCCTGCGCACCGCACGGGAGCAATGCTCTGCCCCAGAGCAGAGGTCAATAAGTGGCTGCCACTGAGGCAGAATGGGGCCCACAGCCCAGCACGGCTGGAGCTCTTAGGTGAGAGGAGGCCTGGGAGCCAGCAAAGACGCGGGTCTGTGACCAGGAAACAAAGGGGCACAAATGAAGAAGCCATAAAAAGGAAAAATCTTCAAACATGGGGACATTATATCTTCATAACTCACACCCATAGGATCAGGCATGCCAGGCCAAAGGGTGCTGCACCCCGAGAAACCCCCTTTCGGATAATACCAAGGAGAAGCCGTAGGAATACAGATCCCTCCCACGGTCAGGCAGCTCAGGGAGCAGACAGTGCCCTGCCCCACCTAGAAACCTCTCCCCTCCCCCAGAACACGCCCTTCCAGAGACACCCAGGCGAATTCCCTAAAGGCACAGACACGTGCGTGCGCATCAGAGTGCACACAACGGGATCGGGGCTAGCCACAAAGTCAGGAGTACGAGAAACGTTCCTTTCTTTCTGACCTATCAATCAAATTTAATCCACATGCTCACTAGAGTGGGGTACATTTCCATCTGAAGACCTCAAAATAGACCAGACCACGGCAGATGGACCGTGTACAGCTCACACTCCATCTCCCACAAGCCCACGGAACTCCAGCAGAGATTTTGTTTAAAAGAATAAGTTTGAAAGGATGGCAGAAGAAGAGAAGACAACTGCCTTCCGATGCTGGAGGCCAGAACGCAGACAGGCGAGAGGTGACTCTCTGGACGGTTCTCAGCCAATAGTCAGGAAAGAACTCAAGCGAGAATGGAGAAGCTAAAGACTCAGCACCACTGTCACCTCTGGAAGTGGGGTGAGACAGTGGGGTCCCTAGGAAGGGGAGGAGCATTTGACAACAGTGCCACAGCCAGATCACAAGCTGGCCGTGCAGCATAGTCAGAATGGCGCACGAGGGAGCCCAGCTGCCGGGCTGCAGGCACCAGCGGGACGCTTCCCGGCCAAGGAGTCTTGGCAATGTTACCTCAGCAGCCTGTGCTTTAGTTCCTGCATCTGAAAAGCAGAGCAAACACTTCCCTGTTCTCCACAAGCTGGAGATTGTAAAGTTCGCATGCCCGTGCCTAGCACAGAGTACATTCTTACAAACACACAAATAACGAGATTTCCCACTCCCAATCACACCTGACTGGGAAACTGCCCTTTCCTCCCCTCCGCAGATCTGGATCTTTCTCTGGAGAACAGAAGAGACAGAAGACGGTGAGCATCACATGCAGTGAGGGGAAGAGGAGTCACACACGGAGAAAGGGGCTCGGGGGACCTTGCGCACTCAACACAGGTCACCTGCCTTCTCCTTCACCTCCACAGCTCTGGCCACCAGCCACCTGCCCAGTAAAAAGTTGAGAAGTCTTTTCAGAAAAACCCAGCAGGCCCAAGGACAGCACCAATGCACCCTGGCAGCTATTTCAGGAAGATCATCCTATACTAGAGTTCACTGGTCTAGAAACTGCACCCCAGTCTTCCAGGTTCGTAATTAGCTCACAAGCCGCTTAGCTCTCAAGCTGAGCCAACCACCAAGAGCTATCAGATGGCTGGAGGATGGCCGGAAGACAGAACAGGGAGCAAAACACCAAGCAGACAGGAGCAGCTGATCGCAAGAGAGAAGGCATCACAGGCAGCAAAGGACACAGAATAATGGCACGTGAATTAAAGAGAGGAGGGAGAGGAAAATCAGGAAATGAAAATGAATTCTTGGACATTGAAAACATGACGGTAGAAACAAAATTGCAATGAGAAAGTTTGGAAGATATGTTTTGAAATATCACAGAAAAGAGAGCAGAAAGAAAAGAGGTGAACGATATCATTTTTGCTCTAAAAAGAGAAAACTGTTATACTGAGTGGCACAACATTCAAGTGATATTATTTCCAGGAAAACAAGTTGGGGGTCATTATCAGTGAAACAATCCAAACAAATTTCCAAGAATTTAAGTACTTGAGTTTCACACAGAAAAAGCTTACTGAAGAATGGATAAAATGAAATAGCTTCCCAGATTTGGTGTGGCAAATTTTCAAAAAAGAATGAAGATTCTAGAAGTTTTCTAGACGTTTCCAGAAAAAAAGAATAATAAATCATACTCAAGGTACCAGGAAGCAGTGGGTCTGGATACCTTCGTGGCAACACAGTGAGGCTTTCACGTGGTGAAGGAGATTCTTTCCCAATTCATGTTAGAACTCATACCCAGAAAAGCTTTCTGTTAGACATGTGGGTAGGATGCAAAGTTGTTTTAAATTATATGTGTTCTCAAATACCTCCCCTTTATTGTGGAGAAATTTAGCCCTAGACTAAATATTGATGCATGGTCTTGCCTAGCAATGATTAAAGCAAGCTCCAAGAAGAGTACCAAGCTTTCCAAGTAACCTAACTTTATGGCAGAAGAAAGTGCATAGAATATGTAAGTACCTAACATTCAACAGAGAAAATACACAGTGCCTGTATGCAACCTAAAATTAACAAGCAAGTAAAGCAGCAGAAAAACATGGCCCAAAATGAGGAGGAAAACCTATTAAAAAAATAAAAACTGAGAAATGACAGAGATGATAAAATTAGCAGTGAATGACATTAAAAAGAATATTATGAGCACATTTCATATATTCAAAAAGCCAGAGGAAATGTTGGTCGTGTTGAGCAGAAATATAGAAGGACACAGAAGCCAAAGCACTATAGATGAACGCTAAAATGGCTTAACTGAAAATCCATCAAGTGGGCTTAATAGCAGAGTAGCCAGTAAGGAAAAAGGAAGAAGATAAGTAAATTGAGGACATCTCAATAGAAAATGTCCAAAATTATATCTAGCGGGGAAAAATACTGAAAAAATAATGCATAGCATGTGAATGAGTTGTATGACAGTTTCACTCACAAAATTAGAATTCCTGATAAAAGAAAATGGCAGGGCAGACAAAAGCATTTTCAAAGAAGTGATAGCCAATACATATGCAAGTTGATAGAATTATAAACCAAGAGGCTCAAAGAACTTCATGCACAAGAAGCATACAGCACATCACTACTGAAAACCAGTGATACAGATGAGAATTGTAGAAGCACACAGACAAACAGAGATGAGGTAGCAGTGAACTTCTGC
>RJWM01010675.1:0-62570 GCA_004363535.1 Dasyprocta punctata
CCACTTCTTAATACTTTTCCAGAAGAACTGAAAACATTATACCACAGTGATATATGTGCACCCATATTTATAGCAGCACAATTTGTTATAGCCAAGTCTTGGAAACAACCCAAGTGCCCATCAATTGAGGAATGGATAAAAAAGATGTGGTATTTTTATACAATGGAGTACTACTCAGCTATAAAGAAGAATTACATTGAGGTTTTTATAAGTGAATGGTCACGACTTGTGACCATACTGATAAATGAAATAACGAAACTCACATGTATACTGATTTGTCTCCCTAGTGTAAGAAACTGAAAGAGCAAATATGATCCAAAATCCAAAATAAATATTGTGTAAGGGTAAGAAACTGCTCAAAGAGGAAAAGTAATTGGAAAAGGATAAAGAAAGAAACAAGGAAGGGAAAAGGAAGAAGACATAAATTTGTACATATATACATAAGATAGCTAAAATGACTATACTACTAAGAGTATTAGTTCTTGCAAAAGAACAGCTAATACTCATATGATTAGATCAATTTTACATATCTATATCTGGTAATCTAAGAAACCCTTTTGAAATTAACAATATGTAATATTACAACCATTGTTAAATTCTATCATCTTGTTTTGAAAATCTATACTGTTATTGTTTTGGGTTTGTTGTTGCTGTTTGCTTGTCCCTTTTGCTTTTTGTTTTTCTGTTCTGTGTCTTTTTTCTCTTAAATCAATTTAAAACATAGGAGAACTGGAGGAGGAGGGAGGGAGAGGAGGGGAAAGGATTAATAAAATAAAGAAAGAAACATGCTGTAATATGTTCATGTAATCATTCCTCAAGACAAATGTAAACTATGTGTACTGCAAACATATACAAATAAAATCTTAAAAAATTTAAAACACTGATTTAGATTACTTCTGTTGTAAATTTACACAAACATGTACAACCATAATATGGTTGTAAAATTTACCCCTTATGCTTACATATCTTGTGTAAGCAACTACAGATTTAAATCAGTTAACACCTTAAATATAAGCAAAACAAAATTCAAACTGACCACATTAAATTACTGTGATATGTAATCTTGTTTTTTAGTTTAATTTAGTTTATTAGTACATGTATATAGTACATAATGTTTACATTCCTTGTGGGAAGTTGGTACAAGAAAATGTAATCTTGTTTTGTTTAAGTAAGATCACCAACACAAAGGTTATTGATATAAATGGAACATCTTTTATGAACTTAATTCTTCTGATTTTGTGCATAAAGAATGTGAATCATTACCAAATATTTGCCAAAATTTTTCTTTTTTAATAAGGTAACTCAATCAAAAATTGATTGTTGGATGTGTCAGTGTAAGGGCTCACCTTCCACAAATAAAACACTGTAACTTCTAAAAATTTCTTTAAGGAAAACATTTAATTAGCACATATTGATTTATTCTGTTACTGAAATATAGCAAGTTGGTATACACAAAGTGTATGACTAAAACACTTAAAATACTGCTACCAAAGGAATGTTGAGCTCCCTATTACCCACAGATCCTTTCAAATTTGATGTTTCTATTCTTCCCTGTCATACGATGGTGAGGACAATTCTCCCAACTCTTTTACTCTCTCGACACAGTGCAGAACCTTCATTCATAGATGACTCTAGAAATTTATTTGAACTTCACTTGGTAGGAACGTGGACATTAACATACATAAATTCAGGTACCAAAACTGGCCATATTTAATTTTTAAGCTAATTATTTATAATCTAGAAAATTTTATGTTTTTAGAGACTAGCAGCAGTGTGTTTGCAGAGACAGTGGGTTGGTATCTCTCTTCTCTGCCACAGATGAAGAGAAATAGCTCTGCTGAAGTTTGCAACCCACCCTTTCCTCCTCTGTGCTTCTCTTCCCTTCAAAAGAAGCTGACTGTCAGGCATATTGATATTCAGTTATACCAATGTGCTTCTTGCATTTGAATTTTTAAGATTTTAAGAAATTTATTATTGTGGAGAAAAGATACTATTTCTGTACTTTTCTTTGCTGTCTCTCTTTCCCCCCTGTTAAAGGAAATTCCAATTTTGACTTGCTGGACTAGAGAAAGTGCCTAGATTTGAGACTAGAAAAGAATTTATGAAAAAATATCACACACACACACACACACACACCTAGAATTTACACTGTACATAGCAATGAACGCTAACCTATTACTAGTCTAATCTGAAACCTAGCCTGCATTTATAGGCTCAGGAAGTGTGATCTGCCACAAGATGCCCCAAGTTCTTCACAGTGTCCTCTTCTGTCCCTTCCAGGTACCAGAGCTGGCTCTGGACAGGAGCTCTGTTCCTGTTTTCTTTTTCTCTTTCTTCTATGCCAGCTTTCACTCAAAGGGAGCAATTGCTCTAGGACTCCCTGCTATGAGGCTGGGAGGTAATGGTTTGGCATAGAGAAGAAATGCAGGGAACCTCATCTCAAGACAAGCTCAGCTACTGAAAAGATGCATGGACTTTGTCTTTTGATACTTGAACAATAGACTGTAATATACAGAACATGGTCTCCAGGTCCATACTGATGCTTTTTGGATATAAAAATGATGGGCAGTGATGCTTCAGCTAAATAGAAATGCAGTACATGCTAGGGGTTCTCGTTGAATAGTAACTTCTTTCATTTAACTGGATTTCCTGATCTGAAAGCTCTAAATGGCCCATATGCCACTGAAGTCAGATGGAAGGAGTCTATCTTTTTGTGAAGAGAAGAAAACAAGGAACAATGAACACAGTCATGAAGTGAGATTAAGAGCATACAAACTGAGTACTTCCTACCAGGCATGTTCCTAATCCCTTTCTGAAGAGTAATGTCAATTGCTTTTCTTTCTCATTTTTATTTTTCTGTTTTTACTTGTTTCCTCACTTGTTCAACAAGCATTTATTAAGCCCTCTTTATATGATAAACTGTCTGCTAAGTGTCTCAAGGTTCAAAGGTGAAAATTACTTTCACATCTTCCTCTAGGTAGAAACAGACAATGCACTGCAAAGAAAAAACAGATAATTGTAACGCATGACCATCCTTTAAATTGTACAAGTCTCATATAGCCATCACTATTCCTTAATGTATTTCTTAATTTTTGCCTACAACCTCCACAGAGCAAATCTCACCCTGGCTTGCTCAGGGTCTGTAATTCCTGCCTACAGTCTTGCGAGGAAGGTCATTCAGTACGTTTTTGATAATGAAGACTTGCGTATAATGACAACTAATCCATCTATAGATTGCAAACACTTTGTGCAAAGGCTGTGTCTAATTGTCCACTTTGTGCAGCAGCTAATCCACTGGAAAAGTGCCTTAAGTGCTTTAAAAAAAAGTGTAACAACACTCCCCTGCTGCCACCTGGTGCCTTATTTACACCAAGTCACACTCAGAATAGTGGATAATGCTACTAAAAATCATTTGCCTTGTTCAACTGTAAAATACAACCCTATGCCCTAACACACATGTAAATACACACAGACACAGACACACACACACACACAACCCTATGCCCTAACACACATGTAAATACACACAGACACAGACACACACACACACACAAACACACACACACACACACACACACACACCCTCTCCTTCATTGCCTCTATCTCTGTTAGCCCAGCTCAGATATGGCCTCATCTTTTATTTCTTTATATCTCACCGAATGCTACCATGATAGCTGTGATAAAGAACTGTGGTCAATCCAGGCTAGAGAATGGGGCTGCTATGGCTTAAGTAAGTGTCCCTAAAAGCCACACGTGCTTAAAGGCTTGTTTCCCAGGATGGTGCTAGTGGGAAACTGTCGAACTCTGGGCAGTAGGGCCTGTGGGAGGTTCTCAGGTAACTGGCACACTCTCTCCAAGGGGATTGTGGGATCCTACCCCTGCTCCTCACTCTGTTTGGCTTTCTAGCCATGAAGTGAGTGTTATGGCTCTGCCACATGCTCCTGTCATGATATGCTGCTTTGCCCCTGGCCCAAAGCAACAGGGCCAACTCCAAAGCTATAAAAATAAATCTTTTCTCTTTATAAGTTGATTATATTAGGCATTTTGTGACAGTGATGAAATGCTAACTAACACAGGAGTAAAGATACTGTGACTAGAAAAAAGTTTTTTTCTGGATGACGAAAATGTGCTACAATAATGAATCCAACTGTGCTGAGTTAAACGTTAATGAAGCATGAGTTTGTTAGTTACTTCAACATCAAATATTTTTGGATACCTCTAGTGCAAGAGACACAATTCAAAACTCTGGTTAATAAGAGAAATATATTGTACGCTCTAAAAGAAGCTATATTATACTGTAGAGAGTCCTGCTAAATTCCTAAACAAATAAGTAAAATAATACGAGGCAGGGTTCAGGGGAAAACATACATAAAATATGCGATGTGGCAAAGATGTTGCTCCAATTGTGGTAGCTCAGAACAGGCATTCAGAGGTCTCATTTAAGATAGGGAGGTGATACTGATCATGAGAAGGAGGGAGCCATACCACAATCTAGGGAAGGGCATTTCAGGCAGAAAGGGCAGCACAGGTCCCAGAAGAAAAACACTGCCATATTTGGGGCAGTGGGAAGGTCAGGGTGACCACAGCATTGCAGCTGAGTGAGGAGTAAATGGAGAATGCGGAGGCCAGTGAGGGAGGTAGGGTTGGACCAGGAAGCACCTGTTGATCGTGGATTTGGTTTAATTCTACAGTCAGCCCTCCGGCTCATGAATTCCTCTTCTCAGTTTCAACCAACTGCAGATTGCAGGTATTTGGAAAAAGAAAATTATATCTGTGCTGAACTTACGCAGTCTTTTCCTTGTCATCCCCTAAGCCATACAATGATCATTTACACAGTGTTTACTTTATATGGATTATAAATAATCTAGAATAATTTAACATAAATGGGAAAGTGAATAACAAATATATGTGTGCGTGTGTGTGTATATATATATATATATATATTACAAAATTTTATATAAGGAACTTCAGCATCTGGGGATCTCAGTATATAAAGGGGATCCCAAAATCAATCTCCCATCAACACTAAGAGATAACTGTGTATGCAAAGGCAAAACCACTATAGCCATTTTAAAATTTTTTTAATCAATGCAAAATAATTGTATACATTGATATGGAATGGTGCAATATTTTGATACATGTCTACAATATGTAATGATCAAATCAGGGTACTTAGTACATCCATACTCCTCTAGCATTTCTTTGTGTTGGGAACATTCAAAATCCTCTTTGCTACCTATTTACAGTAAATTATTATTAACTTGAGTAACCCTGTTATATACTATGGAACACTAGAACTTACTCTTCCTTTCTAACTGTAATTTCATAACGGCTAACCATCCTCTCCCTTTCCCCCAGCCCGCTATCCTTAGAAGCCTCTGGTAACCGCTGTTCTACTCTCGACTTCTTTGAGATCAACTTTTTTTAGCTTTATAAATGAGAAGATTGGGTGCCTGTTGTTTTACTTAACATAATATCTTCCAGACTCACTTATATTGCCATAAAGGACAGGAGGATTTTATTCTTTTTGTAGCTGGATCATATTCCATTGTGTATTTATGTCACATTTTTCTAACCCATTCATCTTTTGGACACTTAGGTTAGTTAGTTCCATTTCTCGGCTTCTGTGAATAGTGTTGCAATAAACATGGGCGGAGATGTCACTCAACATACTAATTTCAATTCCTTTGGATACAGACCCAATAGTAGAATTGCTGGGTCACATGGTAGTTCTATGTTTAATTTTTAAAGGAACCTCATATTATTTTTCATAATGGCTGCACTAATTTACATTCCTACTAACAGTATACGAGTTTCCCTTTCTCCATATCTTCACCAGAATTTTTTTTTGTGTTTTTTTTTTCTGTAGCAGGAATTCTGACTGGAAATGATAGGTCTTTGAAAATCACTAGGTGAATGATACAATGTGCTCTGCTCTTCTGACTGATTGCTCTGGAGGATGGATTACAAGTGGAGAAGTGGCCAAGACCAGTTAAAAGGCTATGGTAGAGAGAGGTTGAATGAGAGAGAGCAGAGGGTAGAGATGAAAGAATTATTGAGCTTTGAGATACACTGTATTTTGTATGTAGAGTTAAAGGATATATTGAAGACCTAGACCCGAAGATACAAACGAAAAAAGGAATCAAATAGGGCCCCTAGGGCAACCAGGTAAATAGTGCTACCCTTTGCTAAGATGGGAAGGTTGGGGTGGGGAGGGAACTGTGAGGGAGGTGTGGGGAATCAATATCTCTATTTGGCCAAATTAGGATTGCGATTTTTCAGTTTCCAGTTGGAGATAGGTAGACACTAAATCCACAGAGACATCTCCAGTCTGCAGTGGTGAGGGCTGTCGGCATGTAGACAGCTCACAACATTGTGTTTGCCCACCTTACTGTGCCTCGTTGCTCTTCAGAATACCTGGTACTCTGACCCAGCTCTCAGGAAGGCGCATCTCCACTGCCATATTCACGAAGTGAAAGCCTAGGTGTGTGGTGAAAATCTGCCGTTCTACAGAAGCAACCCCATGCACAAGCATAACACATCAGCCTCGTGAGGGCTCCGCCGCCGAGAGTCTCATCTGCCAACAATGCCCTGAGAGTGCACAGACGTGAAAGGACCGGGGATGGCAGATACACAGCACAGCCCACACTGCAGCCTGACGTGTCAGCCCCCGGCACGGTGTCGCCTCGGCACTTGTGCTACAGCCAAGATGGTCTGATAACTAGGGCCACGGGATAGGAACAAGGTCAGGTATGTGGACATACCGCGAATTATCTCAATGTTAAATTTCAAGTCTATTTTGGGAGTTTTCATCCTCTGTCATTCAAGGCTGAGAATTCTAAGTGTAGCAGAGAACAAATAGGTCCCAAGCTTTTAAAAATAATAACTCTTTCTGGGAAGCAGTCTGTTCCTCTCTGGCTCCAAGGCTTCTCTGAGTACTGGTTAGCTTTAATTCTTGGTCCGGGAAAGCCACAGGGGCACCTGCGCCTTCCTCAGCCCTTGTGACTGTGGCCACAGCAAGGTAAGGCGCGCGCCTTCCCGCAATGCGCCACTAGAGGGCTGCAGAGATTCGCGGTGACCGGTGCGGGGGCCGGAAACTCAAACAGGTGAGCGCCTGAGGACCAAACCCTTTCTTCAGGCTTAGGAAATGGAGACGGCTCCCAGGGCTACCCAGCTAGCTAATGGCACAGCCACAGTTCCATTACAGTCCCGGTTACTCAAGGTTCAGTGTGATATAAGGGAAAGTACAGTACACAGCGTTTGGGGCCAAGAATCCTGTTGCGCTCTATTTCATCTTGATTAGTTGGCCAAATTTCCTAACTTCTCTGAACTTCCGTATCCGCCTCTGTTTGGTGGGTGATGAGTGCTTCTGCCATGCCATATACCCTGTGCAGTGGCTAAGGTGCATAGTTGAGGAGCCTGGCACTTAGTAAACACTTCCCAAAGGCCAGGTCTTCCTAGCTTCCTGGTGAGGCCCTAGATCCTCTCTGACACAGCTCAGCTTCATGAAGCAGCTTTCTGGAACGAGCGCCAACAATCCTTTGAAACTTTTTTTTTTTTTTTTTTTTCCGGCACCAGGGATTGAACTCACAACCTCGCGCCTGCCAGACAGGTGCTTCAGCCACTGAGCCAAACTCCCAGCCCTAGAGCCAACAATCCTATCTGGTTACAATGCTTTTCTGCGTGTTGAAGTATTATTCATGAAGGGCATCACACCGCTTTTAAAAACACAACAACCAAGACCATAGGAGGTAGGTATATCTTAAACTGGAGTGCAGGAAATAGACCGACCTCCTAGCTAGCCATTGTCCTGGAGTTTGGTTTTCTAGGCTCTCTTTTCATCCACCACCCATCAGTGGATGTTTGTTGATTGCCATTAAAGGCAAAGAAAGGTGTTAGACATCATAGAAGGATACAGGAATCCTCCCCTCATCAAAAACCACCATTCCATTCCAAACATGGGCATGATTTATCTTATTTTACTTCCACAACGGTGCTGCAAATCAGAGGAGTTAAATGGCGTATCCGAAGCCTATTCATTTTGCTGCATTTTCTTAGTGCCCACACTTTGATCTTCCATGAGGCCCCCACCACGTAAAACTGAGCACTGGAGAGTCCTGGGAGAGGGAGGCTACTCTGCATCCAGGGGATACCAGAGGGCAACTGGAAGAGAAAAGAAACAGTGGCACATCCATATGATGTATGGAAACGGTGCGTTTGGCAGATGAAACATACACATGGCTGGGCAGGCTGTGTGCCCCTGAGATCACAGGGCTCTGTGAGGCTGAAGTAGGATAGCAACTTAGGGACTGAGCAAGACCCGGTCTTCAAAATAAAAAAGGGCTGAGGATGTAGCTCAGTGCGAAAGGCCCGGGGATCAATCCCCAGTTCTGTAAATACACAAGCATACACATACATATGTAGGGCTGAGTTCTATAGAACACTTCTTCCTGAAAGGAAGCAGAATTAACAGCTGCAGTGAAAAGGTTGGAACACCAGTGTGCCTCACAACCAACTCACCCTGAAAATTAATTTCATGTTGAGTTGTTCTAGTAAAAAAAAATTAGCAAAAAAAAAAAATTAAAAACAAAACAAAACAAAAAACCCTGACTGAAGTGTCTCCATGAGGTAAACAATAAGAAAGGCTCCAGGAACTGCCTGAAGCATTTAACACAGTCAAAGGCTGACCTGACCTAATTGGCAGGAGGAGGAAGGAGACAGGGAATCCCAGTTCCCTTCTGCCTCCCCTTACCCACCTGGCAGACTGCCACTTAAAGATAGTGGTGACCGGGTACAGCACCTGCAGGTCTGCCCTCCTTGGGCCTCCCAGGTGCTGCCCGCCAGCGGATGAGCTGGATTAGTCCTTGTGCATCTTCTGAGCAAGAATGTCCAGATGCTGTTCCAAAGCAGCTCCTGAAATAGCCAGGCACCTGAGTGTAATCTGACACAGGAAACATCCTTCCATCCGGTACAAAGCATGCTCCTCTAAGCGGTAGAGAAAAGGAAATCATCATTAGAATCATTTATTCATTCAACACAACTGAACCTCCAGCAAAGAGCCAAATGTAGTTCTTGACCCCCACAGTATGCGCGAATCACCTGGGAACTTTTACAAATACCAATGCCACAGCTCCACCCACAACCAATTAAATAAGTATATCTGGGAGTGGAGCCCAGGCTTTTGTGTTTTTTAAAAGCTCTCTGGGTGATTCTCATGTGGTTGCAAAGGACTGCATTAGATATATATATAACAAAAACCAAACCAGGCCTAAAGGAGCCGACAGTCCCAAAGAGCACTAAAGTTTGCAATTTTGTGTTTTCTTCCAGCAGGTGATCTTAACTGGACTTCACAACCAGTCTGAGAGGGGATTGTTACTGTCCTTTTCACAGCTAAGGCTCAGAGAGCGTCTGTGGCTGCCCAAAGTCACACAGCAGGTAAGCAGCAGAATGGGCACAGGAATTAGATTTTCTGATTCCAAGACTCCTGCTCTCATGTCAAGAGCAACATGAAGAGAAGAGGCGCAGAGAACACCATAACTGCGTCATGGTGAGGGCAACAGCCAATGGAGTAAACTGGGGAACCCCGAAGGTGGATCTACCCACCATAACTGGTGTCTGCCATTCAGCTGATGACTGCCAGTGCTCCTAAAACTTGGCCATGTTGATCCACTGCTTATTTATTTAAAGGTTCCCATTAAGGATTTTCTAAGTCATAGAACCCTGTGGCCAGAATAAGTGTGTAGATACTTAGAAGATCACTTGCTGGCTTCAACAATTGGCCTTAGAATATGCTAACTACTCCTAAGAAGAATATAGTTTATTGCACAAACTCTTTGAGTGGTTAGTATTAGCATGTCAGCTGCTCCGATGGCCTTTAATTCATGGTCAAAAGGTGTTGGAAAGGCATCCTGTGTTCATAGAAAAACAGAGGGAGACAGATGCGGCCCATGGCTACGCAGTAGGTCAAACTCAGAGAGTGCAATCTAATTACCTCTCAGATTGGCTGTTCAGCCTCATATAAACATCTGCTTCTTCAAGTTATACATGCAGTTTTTCCTACCCTCTAGTAGGCTGTCACATTCTCAAAGTGGCCTCAGAGATATTTAGTGTAGTATCCCATGTGCTGGTCTTTTGAGAAGTAGGGCTTACTCTTTGTAGACAAATTTACTAATCCCTGCCCTTCCCTTTTCAGCAACTTTGGCCTGAGTTGTTCCCTGTCTGCTTTTCTAACTCTCTTTTTCCTCACTCTTGATATTTGTCACAGTGAAGTTCACTTATTTACCACATGGGAATAACCAATAAAATGCAACCCTTTCATTTTACAAATGAAGAGACAGAAGTCCAGAGCGTGACTTGGCTGGAATGGATCTCACCCCAACCTTCTGTCAGGGCCCTCTCAGCCAGGACAGTGAAGCATCAACAGGTGGAGATTCCATTCTCAATGCAAAATGGTGCAACTCACAGCTACTAGACTCATTTCAGTGGCCACTGAGTATGGGTCCAATCTTGGACAAAAATTACAATGAAAGCAAAAATAAGTCTTATAACCTGTCTTTTCTGTTAGGTCCAGAAGAAAAACCTTAGATGCATTACTAATATCCATTACAAATACCTTGATGTATAAAAATCCATACGCATTTTTTATTTTTTAATTTTTGTCAGTACTGGGGATCGAACTCACAACCCTGCACCTGCCAAGCAGGCACTTAGGCCACTGAGCCAAACTCCCAGCTCTATTTTTTTTGAGGCAGGATCGTACTATGTAGTTCAGCCCTGCCTTGCTCACATTGCAGCTCAAGCCAGCCTCGAACTCAAAACGCTCCTCCTACCTCAGCTTCAAAAGTGCTCATACCCATTTTTTAAAGAGTACATACCAAGAGAAAAATTCAAAGAAATGAATCTCTAATAACAGGATTTTGGTATGTGATATCTCGATTCAGCTGCCCTTGATTCCTTGATTAGTAACTAATAA
Organism: Dasyprocta punctata; assembly: GCA_004363535.1. Lineage (NCBI taxonomy): Eukaryota > Metazoa > Chordata > Mammalia > Rodentia > Dasyproctidae > Dasyprocta > Dasyprocta punctata. The sequence goes on from RJWM01010675.1 coordinate 10,973, forward strand.
TAACAGTAATAGTATCTACCTGTCATTTACCTCTCAGAACACTCATTGTGTTCCAGGTAATGTAAAACACACTTCCTGTGTCATTTAATGCCCATTTGATGCAGCCCTTATTTTCTCCTTACACAGATAAGGAAACTGAATTCATACAAGTTAATAAGCACCTGAGCCACGGTTGGGTTTCTCTGTCCACAACTTGGTGCCACATACATAAATCACATTGCCCCTCCCCTTAAACTGATGCTTCTGTCAACAAACATCCAGAAATTGTGAATGGCAGGGGCTGCGCACAGATCCAAGGATGCAAAAGGGAGAAAAGTACCGGTCCCCATGGGCTGAGCATACTGGAGCTACTTCTAACTGGTTCCCCCACCTCCTTTCCACCCTACCCTTGCTGGACCATTCGTCTTGTTAGTCATGGATGCTGGAGGCTGTGCAGGAAACATGCAGCTTGCGCACAGCCTGGTCCAAACCTGGAATGGAGCCTGATGCCTATGACATTCATCAACTGATTCATTTCAGAAAGGCATCCATTTGCACCAGCTGCTTAAAAAGCTCTTGGCCCTCAGGAGATGCTCGGCCAATCACAAGACAAAAGCAGAGAGTTTTTCTGGTAACCATATTCAACCGGGTGTCTGTCTGCTGCGTTGTTGGTTGTATAATTTCAGTGATGCTCAGGAGAATAGAGAGTAGAGTTTAAAGGAATGGTCTTATTTCCTTTAAATTATTATTCTTCTATTTATGGCTTACATTTTTCTGTAATGCACAAGTGCCCTATTAACCTATCATGATGATGGCGAGCATGATGAAAATGACAGCTGTTGCTTGTTATGTGGAGAGCTATGCCTGGCTGTTTCCGGCAGATTCTCTCCAGGTGGCTGCGTCGTGTGTGTGTGTGTGTGTGTGTGTGTGTGTGTGTGTGTTTGGAGAGAGAACAGAGAGAGTCACTTCAGGTCCACTGTCTGCTTCTGGCCTTCATCAGTTCAGGTCCAAACCTCAAGAGAAATGGCTTTTAGGTAGGACTGTTAACCAGAGTGCAAACACATCCCTTTAGACAAGGAGAGATTCTCCCCAGTTCCCAGAACTGGTTTGAGGAATGGGAACTTCTTTCCCATTCTCAGGTACCTCAGGAGACTAAACACTGTGGAATTACAGATCTGGAATGAAAGGTGTGAGATGCTCTGAAGGAACCAGCCCACCTGCCTGGAGAAAAGTAGTACAATCATTTTAATAAAAGGATGACGTAGACGTAACAGATGCTACTCCTTTCTATGATTAAAAACTAGGAATACAAGAGCATGTCCCTCTTCTGATGATAGGTACCCTCAAACAAATTAAACACAAATTTCACCAGATAAAATGGAGACATACTGAATGTTACTATTTCCATTCAACATTGCACTGGCCCATAAACATCGTGGCACAGTATAATAAAAATAAAAAGATATTATAATTGGAAAAAAATAAAAATAATTATTACAGGTAACACGATTGTATGCGCTGACTCTCTACGGCTCCCCCTTTAGAGCTAATACTTTCTATAGCTTCTCAGCACTCTGGACACTGAAGGGGAATGATCTCCCTTCGTCCTTTCAAAAGAACTCAGGAGAAGGGCACTGGTTATAAAGTCTTATTTTACTGGTGGTAAAGCAGAAACTTAAAGATCAACATGCTCAGTCAAGTCCAGGTGCCCCTGCCTACAAAACTGATGCACTCAGGCACCCCTCTTTGTCCTGTTTCTCTAGGTTTAGAACTAAACAGCTGGCATTCTCTGTTTACAGTAAGACTACTTTCTGCCTTCTGTAGTACTGGACACTTCTGACTAATGTTTACTTATATATTCCTTTATCTAGTCTCCATGTAAACCATAATTCTGGCTGCACTTGACAATTTATTTTTTTGTTGTAAACTCAACGGCTTATTAGAGATAAAAATTAAGGATACACATGCACTCATAATAGAAAGAAAGAAGTTGGGAGTGATGATGAATGGGCAGGGAAGAGAGGGAAGGACACAAATATGCAAATGCCACATCCATTTATTCAAAAACAAATGTGTAGACTACCTACTGTGTGCCAGCTATGAAGTGCTTAGAGGTGAAGATAAAAAGACAGATAAGAGGCTGGGGATATAGCTCAGCAGCTCAGCACCTGCCTGGCAATCATAAGGCCCTGAGTTTGACTCCCAGTACCAAAAGAAAAAGATGAATAGAATTAGGCTAAACACTCAACCTTTCTACAGTGCAGCAGAGGTGGGAATGGGGAATGGCTATGATCCATGTTTAGAGTATTTTGGAAGCCTAAGAAAATGCAAGACACGACCCTGTTGAAGTGTCTAAGTCAGAAAGAGGAGCTGGAAAGACTCCAGAGTGTTTCTAACTTATATGTAATATCTAATGTTAGACCATTAACAGCAACATAAAAATCAATTGAAGAAATTCACTTTTAAAGTCATATTTAGGAAAAATAAAAATCTAACTCTAGCAAATATTGAGAAATATTGGCTTATTTTAAAATTCTCAGGGTCGGGAATTTAGCTTAGTAGCACAAGCGCCTGCCTGGCAAGTGTGAGGTCGTGAGTTCAATCCCTGGTACCAAAATAAATAAATAAATAAATAGCTAGCTCACTGATCATGGTGGTGTATGCCTATAATCCCAGCACTCAGGAAGACTGAGGCAAGAGTATCATAAGTTGCAGTCCAACCTTGGCAGCTTGAGGCGTTAGCAAAACTATCTCAAACTAAAAAATGTTAAAAGGTCCTGGGAATGTAGCTCAGTGTGAAGACCCTGGGATCAACCCCCAAGACCAAAAAAATTATAAATACGACAAGTACCTAAAAATATTGGCCTATGATTGAATACACTGAAGTCGAATTTAAAATAATACTGACTGACATTTATTAATTCAGGCACTAATCTAAGCTCTTTATGTATTAACTCCCTCCTCACTAGACCCTGAGAGATGAATACTTGTGCTAGTTCCATTTTTCAGACTAAAAATTTGAGTTGCAGATTGGTGCGGTGGCTATGACTTATTTTCTATTATGTCCCTGGTTCTGAAGAGAACAACTTTTAATTAGAACAAGACTCTGTCACACTTGTCTCTGTAAATTTGAATCTTAATGGGTAGAGTCAGTGGACTGCTAGATAACTTCTGAGATGCTTTCAGTTCTAAACTCTGAAAATCTTCACTTTATATTCTGTGGAAATAAGGTAAGTAGGGGCAAGAAATAAGAAAAGGTAGAAAGTAGATTAAAGGAACCAAGACTTTAAAACATACTATCAAAACTCCTACAGCGTTAGTGCAAAAGACCCAGAGCCTAGCAGGCAATTGTACAATAAAATAAGTGCATTGAAAAAAAACTAGCAGAGGAAAAATTAAATCTTCATTCAAAGATAGAAAAAGATTGCTACCATCCTGTATAGCAGAAAACAGTGAGTCAGGGTGAATGGAATACACCTATAATCTCAGCCTTCTGGGAGACTGAGGCAGGAAGAATGAGTTCAGTCTAGCAATTTAGCAATTTAGTGATACCCTGTCTCAAAATAAAAAAGGAGTGGAGATGTAACTCAGTATAAAGGCCATGGGTTCAATCCCTAGTACCAGCAAAGAAATAATAATGTTAATAATGCAAGCATATAGTTCAGTTGTGGCGAACCTGTGGCATGCATGTTATTTGTTTTTCTTTGAAGACAAAAGAGGTTAATGTAGGAGCTGTTCTAAACTAAAACTTCAGCGTTCAGGTTTAATTGCAGTGTTGGCACTTTGCAACAAATAGGTAGGTTTGAGGTTGCAGTTTGGGCACTCATCTCTAAAAGGTTCGCCATCACTGGTATAGTCTGTGATTAATTCCTAGTGAGATTGCTAAGGAAAAAGCATATCATACAGACACTGAGGCCAAGTGTTTCATGGCAGGGTTGTCAGGAGTGTGAGTTCTGGCATCACACTACTGCAAATCCAGACTCTGCTATCCTTAACTGTGACCTTGGGCAAGTCACTCATTTTCTCTGTGCCTCATTTTCCATTTTTTTTTCTTCACTGAGGGATAGTATTAGTACCTTCTTCATAGGAATGCTGAAGGTAAACTGATATAATACACATAAAACCCTACACACAGTAGGAGTGTCATCACTTTAGTCATTGTTACTACTTCCAAATTGGGTATCATGAAACAGACAGGTAGGAATACTGGCAGCACCAGTGCTAGCATTTTTTCATCATGTCCAGCCTGATCATTCCCTCATAGAAGTTGTGCCAGTCGTGAAAGTTGCTGGAAATGGCTGATAAGATCTGTGACAAATGCTAAAGGGACCAAGACCAGCATTAAGGGAGAAGAGAAGGTTGAAGGGTATGAACATGTAATATGGGCATAAAGAGGCTTTTAAAAGACCTTGCCAACTGTAGCCCTCCATCTCATTTGAGGGCAAATCCAGAGGAAATGAAGTCGCTTAGACAGAGCAGGGAAAATTTTCCTCCTAGGGAGCTAGGTAGAGTTCCAAAGGAGGCAAGGGGTCTGCTTCCTACTTTGTGGAACTTTTTCATGTAAGTAGATTCTTATTTTACTAAACCTGGGACTTATGGCCCAGGAGTGACTTGGAGTAAATCACCAGAGCTAAGCGCCTAATACCATAGGCATTCTAGTGGTTGCTGAACTCTAGTTTTTCACTGTATCATCATTTCCTGAGCACCTATTATGCGTCCAGCATCCTCCTATCCTTCTTTTGCTTGCCGGCCTTTCTGAAGCACAACTGTGCACATGGACGTTTGCTCCCTATTCAACTCCAGTGCTAGTGCCTTTCTCCAGGAGCTTATTTCCAACTTGTGGTGTGTCCCTTTATGTATGTGCCTATAAGCAGGCTGCAGGAGATGGTAGTGACTCCTTTCAGACACCAGAGACTCCTCAAGGGCCTGGGTCTCATCCCCCTAGCTATCTAGCAACCAAAGCCCTGGAAATCATTTGCATAACACGCTGGTTTTCCTCTATTTCCCCAGTGCTGAGTAATGTGGGTAAATTACAGAGAAGACATATAAATGGGCCATTTCAACAAGTGAGCACATTCATGCAGAGGAACCAGAGCAACAAATCAGAATAACAGAAACACAGCCAGCTACTGAGACCAGAAGGCTGGTGGAGGGTCTGGGCTCTGTTCACATGTGTTTTGAAAGGGTAAAGCAACTCAGACGAATGTCCTGGAGGAGAAAATTCCATTGGGACAGACTATTACCAAGCTGTCACAGAGCAGGTAGAGTCTGCTTCTTGACCATCCTCTGAAGAAGCCAATGCTGGTGTGATCAGACCTCACCCTTGTTAAAACTTCCTGACCTTTTGAGAAACGAATGCCCAGGATTGCTAACCTGCCAACCAGCCAAGCCCAGTCTGGGCTGGAGCTGAAGCAAGGGAGAGCAAATGTAACCTGATCTTCCAGTGGCTGGAGGGTGGACAGAGAGGAGAGCGGTGGGGAGAGCAGGCAGGCCCTTGTCTGAGAAACTTGACAGAAGCTTCACTTCCTCCCCTTTCTTCCCTATCTTCCTACAGAATTGCTTATTCCTCTGGCAAAACCTGATTCTCAGTGCCAAGGTTCTCCATGCATAAAATAGGGTTGATGACATTTGTTTTCTACATTTTCAGTGTCTTGTGAGGCTTCATATTCTAATATTTATAGAGCGTCTCAAACTTCTTCAGAAAAGGTTGATAATCTGTAAATACTTTGAACTTTTATTGATAGCTGATATTTATTATTGACTTTGGATCAGACTTTACACTGAGTATTTCATGCACATAATATTTCATATTTTTCCATCCAGTTCTCTGTTCTCATCACAACCTGGTAAGGTAGGTATCTCTGTCTGGCAAAAAAAAAAAAAAAAAAAGAAGTTAAGAAAACTTTTCTAAATATATGTAGGCAAAAAGAATCCATATTGAGTCTGATTCAAAAATTTTCCAACATGTGGCTCAAACTTTGCATTAAGTTTCCTCCAAATGGTTATGTATTTATTCATTGAGCAGCAACAAGCTGGATTTTCTTTCTTCACCTTTAATTCTTCTTGTCCCTCTCTATGCTTGTGTCTGTATATATCTGTAAGTATGTTTCTCTGTGTCTTTTGCAGTGTTTTGGCCTCACTCTAACACACACACACGCACACATACACATACACGCATGCACGCACGCACACACATCTTGAGCCAAGTAGAAAACAGTAATCATATTATAACTGAGTTCTGGGCCCTACTTCACAAAGATTTGTGTCCCTCCACCCCTCTTTCCAGCCCTGCCTCTCATTAGTACTAAACTGCCAGAGGTCTCTCTGTATCTCAGCCTGTGAAGGAGGCAGGTCCGTCTCTGTGAAAATGTGTGAACCTTCCTTGGCAAGATCTGAAGAAGTTTGTCCAGTCACTGTGCACTACCATTCATTTAATAATAAATATATATTCCTATGTGGCAAGTCTTCTGTTGATGCAAGTTTTCATTTCTCATGTTTATATCTTGTTCCTGAAAACAGGAGTCATGTCTTTTGTCTGTTTCATCTATAGCCACACATACTTGACACATGATAGGCATTCAGTAAGTATTTGTTGCTTTTATCTCTAATTTCCTCCCCTTCCTGGGAATGGGTCTGCCTAATTACTCTCCCTGACAAATTCTGTCCCTTGCTGTATACACCTGTCTCCCACCCCCCGACCCCCGCCGTCATCCCATCTTTGTTCTTTTTTCATTTTTTCCTCTTTTCAATTAATTCTGCCGAAGACATGGAGTTATATTGATTTGCTAAGTTACTCACAGGTAAAAAGTAAGCAAAATCTGAAGTCTGACAATCTGAGTTTGGGTCACTGATGATGGAGTCTCAGCTGTATGAACTCGGTTAGGCTGTGGGACTCTTCTGAGTGTCCATTTCTCCCACAAATACTATCTCCAGGTCTTTCATCTCTCAGACCTTGCTACTGAAAAATATCTTGCAACAGTCATCAATGTCCTACCTATAGCTAAATCCAATAAACCCTTTTCAGCCTTTTTATTTTGATCTCTCAGCACATTTGTCTGTATTGACGGGTTTTTCCTTATCCCAACACTCCTTCCTGGCTTTCATAATGCTTCCTTCATCTGATATTCTTCTGACCTCTCTAGCTACTGCTGCTTTTCTTTATCATTCTTCTTATTATTCAAATAATTAAAACAAGAGCTAACATCAATTGCTACTTTCTACATGCTAGGATTATGATAACCTTTCCAGAGGTTGTCCTATAAAGTGAGTGCTATAATTGCCCCAATTAGAGGTGAAGAGACCAAAGTTCAGAGAGAGCATATACCTTGGCCAGAGACATACGGCCAGACTTGTCTGATTCCAAAGAACACTGTCTCAATAAAAACGATATGCCCCTTAATTTCCTCTACTCTTGTCTTTGTATTGGAAGTTTCTTGGAGGTCTGTCCTGGGCCCAGTTCTCTTCTGTCTACTTTCTGTGGGGAATCTCACCTATTGTTATCTTCAGTCTGTGTTCCTCTCCTAAACTACAGACCTTTGTCTCCACTAAACAGCAATGCACGATGTCTCAAACATGACATACCATGAAGTAGATCAGTTTTATTTCCTTCAAAACCTGCTCTCTTTCTTGTAGGCTTTCTCCCTCAGTGAAATCATACAACCATCCAGCCACAAACTGACCCAAGTCGGAAAACTCAGTGTCATCTTTTCATTTCTCACGCATCTTCCTTAGCATGGTTTCCAAAGTCTTTCAAGTCTTGGTGCCTGCTTCTCTTTGTAGTTTCATTTCTTCTAACTTGTTCTTCACCTACTGTGATCACTGCGTTGCAATTCCTGGAGTGATCTGAATTCACTTGCTTGGTTTTCTGGCTCCTATCTCTAGGTCTTCTATAAATTGTCTCTAACTGGAACATTTTTCCATCCTAGCTCAAACTTACTTACCTCAATTTAATGTCACTTCTTTGGGGAATATTTCCCCAGGCCAGATTAGGTCCTCCTGATATCCTTAGACTTCCCCCAAGAATAATCTACCATACTTCACAGCAATTACTTGTCAACAATTGATAAAGTCTTGTCTGTTGTGGTATATTGAATATCTAATGCCTTCTATATGAAACGCTCCCAAAATATGTTGAATGAATAAACCGCAAAACAGAGTTAATTATAACTACTTGTCCATTATGTTGAGCAAACGTGAAAATTACATGAGATAATATGCATGTTTATACTTCATAAACCATGAAATTATAGAACCCTCACATGCATAAAAAATCATGCATGATTTGTCTCCCTCACTTTTCCAGATTCCTCATTCTCTTTTTGAACTCACTATCTCCTCAAAGCCAAGAGATCATGATATATAAAAAGGCTCAACAGGTGACTTCAACTGAGATTCGTTCAATGCTCTCTGACTTTGAGGCTCCTTTCTAATCTAGGACCTACTTAGGTAGGTTGTCACCTGTATCATCTCTATTAGTTCCATCCCCAACTTGACTCAATTAACAGCTGCTGTCAAAAACCTACACTCGTCCTTCCACACATACACCTCTTCTGTGGTCCAATCCAATTTGGTTCTTTTGTCTGATTCTCCCCAGTCACTCTACCTTCAAATGCAATAGGACTAGGGCTGGGAGTTTGGCTCAGTGGTTTAAGCACCTCTCTGGCAGGTGCAAGATTGTGAGCTCAATCCCCGGTGCCGGGAAAAAAAAATTCAATAGGACTTTACGCAGCTGCCTTTGTGCTAAGGATGATCATCTCTATTCCTACCACCATTGTGGGTCTCTCTTATTTTCACACACTATAGAAACTTTGGGACAGGAGATATTCTGGGTTAAGGGCCTCTTGGTCATAAAGAAGCTGATTTTGAAAACTGCAGACTATTGATATATTTTTAAAGCAAGCCCTCAATCAATGGATTGTTGATTGAGGAAAGTTACAATGGATATGAGAAAAAGGAGAGAGAGAGAAACAAGGAGTATATGTGAAGCTGAAAGAGTTATTGGGTGGACAGGAGAGGGTAACATGCTCTATTTCCTTAATATAGGCCCAAAACTTTATGTGTCTCTTCTCCATTCTGTTCTTACTCTCTTCTGGCTCCTGTGTACAGAGCCTCTTTCTACCATGTACCCCGCATTCTGGGCCAAGGAGGTTTGCTCATACAACACCAGTAGTGTTAAGCTTACCTACACCTTGCTTGGTTTCTACTGTGCAGATTGAGGAAATGGCAGCACTGTCATAACATGTGTGTTTAACTCTGAGTTTTAAACTCAACACGGAAGAAAAGGAGGAGGCTCATGAAGATGAAAAAGATGGCAGGCAGGCACATTTTTTAATTTTTCAAGATCTTAGTCCAGGAGTCTGAGTTTTTCACTCCCCAAAATCCCGTCATAATAACTAGATAGAATGAAGAACAATGACACCTTGGAAACCAGCCAGTCTAACAGTATTAGAGAGAGAATGTAATTTTAGAACTGGAGGGGACCTCAGACCTGATTTAGTCCTAGAATCTCATGTTAAGATTAGGACAGTATGGGCCAGGGATTTAGCTCAGTGGCACAAGTGCCTGCCTGGCAAGCGTGAGGTTGGGAGTTCGATCCCTGGTACCAAAAAAAAAAAAAAAAAAAAGGATTAGGACAGGGGAGCCCAGGGATGTTTTGTGACTTTCTCAAAGTCACATAGGGAGTTTGGTCTGCAACTTACTCCTTGGGACCCCAGGTCACACTCCAGGCTTCAGAGGCAACAACAAGATCTGTGCAGAAAACCAGAGGGAGACAATGGTAAAGGAAGGAGGCTGCAGGTGCTGGAGGAAAAGAAGCCAGGAAAGATGACAGAGGAAGATGCTAAAGAAGCACAATTTCAAACTGAATGGTCAAGCTTGAGACATCCGGGGAATCAGAGGTACCAGATGGGCTTTGGATGGGCAGTAATCAGGAACCAGGGGATTCACTGGGAGTCAAGGCAACCGGAAAGAGCTGAGTCAAAGAGGCTGATTTGCAAACAGCACAGGGCTCTGCATATAGTAGCTACAGCTGCAAATCCAAGGGCATTGTTTAGATTTATGGGTGTGTAGAGAGGACTTTTGGTCAGTATCAGTCACCTCAGCCAGGCTTCTGAATCACAAGCAAATCTAGATGAGTCGTATTATTGACCATGATAATGGGAAGATGAATGGTGGCTGTGATTGCCTGTACTGCAATCAACCTTTAGGGTGGCTAGAAATTCTGATCTGGCCAGCCCTTGGCCCAGATAGTGGTGTCTCAGAGACAGTGGTCACTGTGAACAAAAGCAACTTCAAAGAGAAAGGCCACAATGCACAGTCATGTGAACGAAGTACCCATTTTGTGATGGGCCGGAGCTCAGGTTAACACAGATCTTTGGGTGGCTGCAGGAGTCAACGAGGAGAGCAGAGAGCTGGAGAAGGAAGAAAACCAAATTGACCATTTTCATCTCATGGATCCAGAGTCATCGGTGGGACCATAGCAAAATGTTTATGTTACTGATACTAAAATGGCAAACCTCTAAATAATTTTACTGCCAGTATATTCAGAAAATTTTGTCACAGATCTTGGGTAAGTGACTTAACTTTGCTGTGTCAGGCTAAACCAACACAACGCAAAAACATCTGGATGAAAATGAAATGCCTCTGTCAGTTGTCTGAGTGTTTTGTCTACCTGACATCAAACAGCTGGATACTTGTAAACACTTGGATGACATACTAAATTTTTCATTTTTCATGCAGATCACAAAATCATACTCTCCAGCTTAGCAGGAACTTAAAGGTCATCTAATCTCTGATATTTGGCATATCCTCAAGTGACCTATTTGTATTATCATGCAAATAAAATGCTAAAACATGCGTATGTGTTCTGTCTAATTATTCACATTGTATCTTATTTAACACATGTTTATTTTAACATTTTGTTCTCCTTGGTTGTTTAATTGAATTGTAAATGAATCGTTTACAGGGTAAACTAGATTATTATATGTATGAAAATACAATGAAATCCTGTAATTAAGGAAGACTTGATCTATCAAAAAAAAAAAAAAGCTGCAGGTGCATAAATATGTGTGAACCTTGGGGCTGCTTGAACAGCCAGGGTGTGAGTTTCCTTCTTCACTCACAGAGCTACCTGCTATTTTGTAGGGAGAGGGGCTCACAGAGAAGTTTGCTTTGGCTCTTTTTTCACTTCCTTACTTAGGCTGGCACTTAACAAGCTCACGCCAGGTGTCTGTTCTGAGACAGAGACTGAAGCAAAGTAAGGGCACAGGACTGTGAAATTCATTAACTCCAGAGATCTGTTGCAGCATCTGAATCTTTCTCATCCAGATGGTCAAAGCTTCATCCCACCCCATCCCCCTCCACATTCAGAGTTCCTTTAACAGAATTCTCCCAAATACAGCTCCACAGAGGAGATGTGCAGGGGAAGATTTCTCTCCACACATTCAGCTGGTGGTCTAAAGTATGTGTTCAATTTCCCTGAAAGTCTGCTTGGAGATCTTCATTTTTCTTTTGTGAGTTGTTCATTGAAATATTGTCTCATTTATACTGGTAGGCAGCCTAGAAATGGGTACAGTCAAATTAAGATATAAGAGCAAGTGGGGAATATTTTCCAAAACTAAATAATGCATGTATGCTGAGGTTTTTTTTTTTTAAATGATAGCCTGAGGAGGAAAATGAAGTTGAAAGGTCCAAAAAGAAAAGGAAAAAAAAGGATGAAATGAAATGGTGAGTCAATGAGGCAGGGAGATCTAGGAAGTCTGTTCTGGATGGCAGATATAGATAAGGAGGTTCTTATATTCACAGTGTTGAAAGCTTATAATAGGTTGGAGAAGCAGTGATAGCAAATCGATCACCAACCAGCATTTGCTAGGTGCCCACAGAGTGCAGAGCATTCTTAGTATTAACAACTGCAAGGAACTGGCAATGCTGTGAAAAGAGCCTCCAAGAGGAGCCTGAAAACTAGTGGAGACCACTGGAGAAAAACACCCCATTGAACTTACAAGAAAAATAGAATAATATTGGGTAATGAAAATAGGTGTAACCCATGCAGGCATCCATACAATCACATGGACAAAAAATAATTCAAGCAATGTAGATAGTATAGGTTTAACACATGTATGTCAGGGTTAATGTTTATTGAGTGCTTACTGTGCAGTAGGTATTGTATTAAGCACTTATACACATTACATCTTATATATGGGCTATATGAACAAGCCTAGAAGTCTAAGCATCAAGTAAAATGCCTGTTCACTTTGGTATGAAATGAAATAAATGAAAGGGTATGGGGCAGAGATATAAGACCACACTCTTGCATTCAAGAATGTGACATAACTTAGTTGTTATTATTAGCTTTAAAGGATATGACATGGGTTAAGTAGTAATTTTCTCAGACTTGAATTGACTTATGGTAGGCAATGATTCTCTGATAGCTTTGGAAGAAAATTGTTCACTGTCCACTGTCTACCCTCAATACACCTCATTATTCTATGCATTTCACTGAGCTTGTCAACATTATTTTTTGTTGGGGGAATAACACAAACTCATGTTTAACAGAGTATTTGAAGGCTTGAATGTATACTTCACAAAGACAAAGGATATTCTGATTTTGGAAAAATGTGGAAGTAACTCGCCGGGTAAGAATGAATCCTCCAAGGTCTCTCTTTAATTTGGTTCTAGATAGGATAGAAAAGATGTATAGGGGTGTATGCCCCCACAATTCCATCAGAGCATTTCCCTTGTGCTGTGATTCATTGCCCTGGATAGAAACCTTTAGGTATTATTCAGGAGACTAGAGATTTATAAAATGTGTTTTGAATGAGTCAATCCTTTCTCAGAGTCCTCTTTTAAGAAAAACTAGCTTCCTACTCTCCATTGCCTGGTATGCTGAAGAGAAAGGATTTTGGCAGCTTCTTGAAGAAAACTGATCATTTCTGTCCCACAAGAGCCTGCTCTCTGCCTTCAGATTGATGCATAGTCACCCCCTCACTTGAATCAGCCCATCTGAAATTTGGCAAGTGTCTTAGTTACTTTTCACTGGTTGCCGAAATAGAATACCTGATGCCCAAAATTAGGGAAGGAAAGGTTTATTTCTTACAGTTCTTGGGAGTTTCTGTCCATACTCAGCTGGCTCCAAGGCAGCATGGTGTGCTGGGACAGCCATTTATGGCAGCTGCAAACAGCAAGGTGCGCCGGCCAAAGAGACGGAGAGGAAGACCCGCCTTGCTCAGTACATCGGCTCCACCCCTGGGCAGGTGCAGCACTCACATTACCAATCCTAGCGCTACACAACAAACCAATCACAAGTGCCAGACTCAGCCCCTTCCAAATTCCTAGAGGACCTGGGGGGACACAGGATCCAACCAATATAGCAAGTATTCTAGGAGTGCACAAAGTTCTGCAGGCAACAAAAGTGATAATTAAATCAGGCAATAAGGTTCTCTGGGGAATTTCCACTGGGAGAATCTAAGAACAGAATGCATCAGTACCGTGAGACACCCAGAAGGTGAACACTGAGCAGCAGCATGAGAACACTGCCCAGTCACGCTCACACTGAACACCACAGAGATGAAAGACTACCTCTAGGGATAAATGCATCCAGTGTGCACATAGTGTTAGCAGCTCCTGCAGTAGTCTGAGGTGGTTCCATCACCAGAAAACAAAAAGTCCCTGTACTGTCAGCACTGGTAGGACCCTTAGGGATCATCTCCTAAGTGCTACTCAAACTGTGGTCAAGGACCCGTAGAATCCACCACAGTGCCTGTACGTGGGAGCTAAGTATAAAAGCTGAGAGTAAGCACTTGGAAAGTTTTAAACAGAAGTTCAACCTTGCTGCAGCATCCAAATTTTATGTTTATTGAATCTCATAAGAAGTTGGGTTTGTGTTTTGTAAGTCTGGAGGGCTTTTTTCACTTTCCTAGTGGTTTATTTTTATTATTTTGCAAAACCAGGATATAAAGGACTAGAAATTATAGACTATTTAAAAACTTGCTCTTCACAACAGATAGTTTGAGGGCCACTAGTCTACTCCCTTGTTTCCAAACTTGAATCCTTGATCCATTAGTGGGTAGTAACTCATTAATAAATTGTGAAATTAATTTGTGTGTATACCAACAATAACAAAATGTAATCGAAAGTATTAGGGTGCATTGCATGTAATAAAGATGAGCACTATTTTATGAAACTTACATTTTAAAAAGTGTATGTAAATATGCTTATGTGAATACACTCACTTGCATATATTTGTATATAAAAGAATAAGAAAACTGAGAGCTCCTTGTTTTATTTGTAGAAAGTACCTCTGCTTTTCTGACAGATAGGGGTAAAAAATAGGTATGTCTTTGGAGAACTGTGTTGTCTATAGCACGCTCCTCTGAATTATCTGCTTTAGATTCCATGAGAGCTATTTCACAATTCTGTAAACTGTAAATAACTGATAGCATTGTGAGGTAATTCTTGTCTATTGACATGCAAATTATGTTCCTTCTGGTAGTAGTTTAACTGACTCTCATACCACCACCACCCCAGAAGCCAGTTTTGCCTTTTTTTTTTTTTTTGCATGTTTTTTGAAGTTATAGCATCTGCTTAATTCCCTTATTGACTGGGTTAAGTAAAATGTGTAGAAAGTGTTCATTTTAAATCTGTCTAAGAGTCACGTTTCTACCATTTTTGAGGAAAAGTATCTTTTAACACAAGTTGTGGAAGCAATTTCATGCATCAGGTTGTAGGGTTTGTTCAAACTTAGGTCAACTGTAATTAAATGAATCCCTTGGCAGGAAAGCAAGCCTGGACCCCCAAAGATTGAGGGACTTCTTTCTGGATTAGCTTTCTGGTTTTGATCCTAAAGAAATTACAAGAGGGGAGAATTACACTGTAAAAGACCACATACCATCTATGGTTTCAATTGATAATCTGTAACATCACTCCCATACTTTGTTTCTATATTCGAAAGTGTACATCTCTCACTGCCATTCAGAAAGATCTGAAATTTCAAATGAATACAGACTAAGCAACTTAGACTACCAGGTCTTAGACATACCAGTAAAGACTACTTGCCTGAGAATCAAAAACCTATGCTCTAGTCCCGCCTTGATCCCTAATTTTAATTAGCTGTATGATCTGAACCAAATTGCTTAACATCTCTGGGTCTCAGATTCTTCATCTGTACAATGAATGATCTTAAGCCAATTATTTTCATCTATTTTTTTTTCAAAAGAAAGCTTGCATGCAGTCCTAATTTGCAAGGAAAGATAGCCATACTGGTTTAGTATGGTGTTTCCATGGTTTTAACTCCCCACTAAGGTGGCCTCTAATTATAAGGTCCCTTAGAACTCTGAGGACTTCAGTATTAGAGAGTTGTCTGAGAGGCAGACAGCTCAAGAGTACTAAAACTCCTTATATTAGGATGTTATAATCAATTATTTTACGTGGGTTAAGAGTGTTAAAAACTCATTTCCAAGTTGTTCCCCCCTTTCCTTGCTTTCCCCTTTCCCACCCTGCTGACTGTCTTCAATTTTAACTCTGATCTTTAGAGTTCCAGTCCAAACCTCAACTCCTTCAATTTCTGGGATCCAACCCAGAGCTTCAGCTCAGAACCCATCCACTGTATTCTAATGCGCTTCTTAATTATCTGCTTTCTCTACCAGGCCAAATTCCCTGAGTGAGGATTCATTCTTCTTACCTTCACTCCCATGGCCCTCTTCTCTGTTCTCAGCCCACGCCACTTGCATTATCTCCTCTACCCTTCCTGTGTATTTCTGACTCATATCTCTCCTGAATTTCCAGCTCCCATATACAACTACTTGCCAGACAATTCCACTTTAGGTATCTCTTAGACTTTTCAAAAGTGGCATTTCCAAGACTGGCCATAGCTTCTATTCAAGATTCTGGTACCTTCCTGGAGTCTCATTGCCATGGAGGGTGCTGCAATCTATGTGCTACCTAAGCCAGAAATCCTGATGCCTCTTCCCTTCATTTCCACATCAACTCATTGTCATGTCCGTTTCATTTCTCTTGGCGTGATTCTTAAATCCATCTACATTTTTCCATTTCCATGCTGCTCAAATTCAGATCACAGATGACATCCATTTGGTGTTACTTCCAGAATGCCAAAGGTTACCAAAAAAAACCCAAAATCCTCTTCCTATATTACATACGTGGTCATACCTATTGTAGTTATGTACTGGAAGTACCATTAGTGGCCCCATTTTACAGTTAAGAAGATTGAAGTTTAGAGAGAATAAATAACTTGACCAAGATGGTAGATCTTGGAGGTGACACTTAAAAGCCCCTGTTTCTCTAATGCCAGAACTCTAGCTTTTAACTATTATATCACAATTGAAAGGATGACTAGTGTTTTGTCCTTATCATCAACCTTGCCCTTTAAGGTCTTTCTCTACATTGCATCCCAGTGTTGAGTTGGGTTGGGTTTGGTTTGGGTTGGTTTAGTTTTGGTTTCCAAATAGAAGTCTTAGCATCTACTTAAAACCCTTGATTATTTTTCCTTTGCCTGGTGATACAGTACAAACTTGTTAACAGCTCACTAGGCTTTTCATAATCTTTACCACATTTACCACATTCTTGCCATTGTCACCTTAGCTTCAGTTACACTGAACTACTTGCAACTTGGAGGAGAGGGCATACTGCTCAGTACCATCTATTCACACCTCAATACCTTCTTTTTCCTCTGCCTGGCAAATTCTTTCCTGTGTTTCTTTCCCTAGCTAGCTCCTGGTCACACTTCAATTTTCAACTCAAAGTTTTTCTACTCTAAGGAACACACAGTGGACCACTCCTATTCCCAGAGCACAGTGTATATTCTGAGGATATCACTGTTACCCTTTAGTGCGTATGTATTTGTCTGTACCCTTCCCCAGAATAATCTCCCAGAGGGAAGAGACTGCTTCTGATTTACTCAGCATTGCCCTCTATCTTAACTTGGGTTCTGAAGAGGCAGATTCTGAGATGAGGATTCTTACATTAGTGATTTACGAAGAGAGCACTTTCAGATGAAACTAGTAGAGGTGAGGAAAAAGGGTTGAGCACAAGGTCTAGTCTCGGCCTTATTTGGGGAGAAACTCTGGAGCTTGAGTCACACCACAGAGGCAATGGGGATGTGCTTTCTCCTAATTCCCACCATCAATCCCCATAGCATTGTGTTTGTGTGTGAGAGGGAGAGTACTTCCCCCTGGAGGTCTCCAGAGAATGGAGTAGTTCTGAGTCCTTAGCAACCAGGTTATGGGCATCACCAGGTAATGGGAATCTACATACCCCAGTGGCTAGAATATGTCCTACTACATCACAGGCAATAAATGCAAAGAAATAAATTATGTGACTTTTCATTCATCTCTCTATTTCTCATTTGTTGACAGGATGAATTTTTAGTGGGTTAGATCTTTTCATCTTCCCAAGTTTTTAAAAGTCTCCCAATTTTCTTCAATTTTGCCTAATTTCTAAGCTCTGTACAGGGTTTCCAAACTTGGATAAGTCTATTTGTTATCTCCTGTGCTTTGTTAAGTGTTAGACAAACATGACCATGACCATGACCATTAAAAGTGGTACAATTTACTTAGTTTCTAAAGGTCTGACTGTCCCCCAATTAGAAAATACGCTTCTCAAATCAAATAGAGTTTATGGGGTCAAGATTTCTGTTTTTATGAGTTAATTGGATTTTAAAATTATTTATCTATAATAATTTGTTCCAGAAAAATTATGTATATTTTGGGGTCTATTCTAAGGTATCTGTCAGTTCTTTGTCATTTTAGAGGATCATGCCTTGTCTATGGATTTTGCATTTGTGGATTCAATCAGGAATCAAAAATGTTCAGTAAAATCATCTTCATAGGTTATATACATATTATACCATTTTATATTAAGGACTTCAAAGATTTAGGTATGTGAAAGAGGTCCTGGAAACACCATCCATCCATTCTGAAGGACAATTGAATATGGATCTGAATATGCATTTTCCAGTTTTAGGAGCCCTTGCCTATAGCGGTTAGCTGCCACCTTCTCAGATGAATGACCACAAACAACTTCTTTACTAGACAGTTAGAACCATGTGCAAGGAAGGAGTTAGCCCCACAAGGAAGTATCCTTTTGCTCAAGTCAGTTGGGACCCTGAGTTTATTTTCTTTCTGGAAAAATACAACCCAGTCATTTTTAAAAGTTAAGAGCCTTCAGGGTAAAGATTGATCTTGTTCATCTTTACTTAAAAACTAATAGTACTACATATTCAGCTGTTTAAAAGTGCTTTCTCATTTGATCCTCACCAAGATTCAGTGAAAAAAAAATCATTGTTCTCATTTTACCCATAAAGAAACAGAGACATCTGGAAATCAAGTGACTCACCTTCAGTTTCACATAATTATCACATGGTAGAGCCATGATTTAAACCCAGGATTTCTGAAGTCAAATACAAAGTTCTCTTCAGAGCACCCTGCTGTGTAGCACAAAGTCTAGTATGCCAGAAGCCCTTATTCCCCTCCCCTCCTCCTCTCCTCCTCTCCCTTCCGCCTCCCCCTCCTTCCTCCTCCTCCCCCTCCTCCTCCTCCTCCTCCTTCTTCTTGTGTTGCCCATATTTATTTATTTATTTATTTTTAAATTAGTGCAAGTTTTCAATACATAATGATTAAATTTATTGTGGGTAGTTGGTACATATACATGAAACATCTGAATTCTTTTTAGGTTCCTCCCCTCAACTTATAATTTCTATTATTCATGTCAAGTTCTCACCTTCTTTAATACAGATAATAAGGAGTAGATGATAAGTTAATCTGTGACACTTAAAGCATTGTACCAATGAGGTCAAGGTCATTCATTCAACTCCAAAAAGACCAGTTCCCTTTGCCTAAAGATAACAACTAGTTGAGTTCCAGTGATACAGGCCACTCCCCTGTGAGTAGTACCATAAGCATTGGTGTTACGGTTTAGATCTAAAATGCCCCCTGAAAGTCTCATGTGTTTGGAGGGTACTTGGGTCAAGGGGGTGGCACACTCATCCGTGGATTTATCCATTTATGAATTCAGTAACTGAATGCGCCATTAGGAGGTGGGGTCTGTGATCTGGCAGGGTATATTCTTGTCCCTGGCTCCTCCCTTCTTACTCTGTTTCTTGGCTCCCATGGATTGAACAGCTTTCCTCTGCATGCCCTTTAACCAAGTTGCTTCTGCCTTGGAGTCAGCCAACAATGCACTGAAACTGCAAGCCGAGTTTTTAGTTGTGCATATTGAGTATTGTGTCTCAATGATTGGAAGTAACTGAAACAACTGAGAACAGACAAAAGAATTTCCATGGAGCAGGGTAGATTTACCACCAGCTCTAAATTTAAGTTTGAAGTGATTTAAATTTATCCAGGAGACATAGGCAAGAAAGTCTAATTATGTCTATTTTTGCAAAGAGATGTGACAGAGAATCACTACAATTATCCATGGTAGTATCCAGGTTAATCTTAGTGGAGTTGAATTCAGTAACTTCAGTGAGTCTGGCCCAGAAAGGTTTCCTAGAGGAAGAAATGTGCCAGCTGAAGAGAAGGCAGGACACGTGAGAAACGACTGGCTGGCAAGTCCAGTGCAGCCAGGCAAGACCTACGAACAGATGACCACAGGGTCCATTTTTTGCTAGAGATAATCAGAACACTCTGAGGAGTAGGACAGTTCATAGTTCTGATAGCTAAATTTAAGTTCCAGAACCCCAAAAATCCTTTAACCAAATTTTCATCTTTTAGTCTTGCAATTCAACTTGTAGTGCTGACAAAGAAGCAAATGCTTGAAACCAAAGTGCTCTTATTGCTAGTAATTTTTATACCATTCAAGTCAATGAACACTGAGTGACATTCCTGTTGTGCATCCACTGCTCTGTAAGGCCCAGGGACAGGGTTCATGAAATCTCTGTCCTTACATTACCATCTAAAAAGTGAAATGATTGTAGTACATTGCACAAATCAAGCAAAATTAAGTGTTACTTGGTGAATGTGCTCAAGGAGGTTAAGGTAAAAAGTTGACAATGACTGGATTCCTTCAGAAAAGATTCATGGAAGAGGACTAAACTGGGTTTTGGAGGGCTAGTAGGATCTGAATCTGAAAGCAGAAGGGAGATTTAGATTCACCTCCTGAATCCAGTAGCTCACCTGCATTCTCTGGACTCACCCTACACTTTCAGCCACTGCTACCACCACCAGCTATGAGTAAGAGAAACTTGGCTGTGCTAGATGTATCTTCAGATGCCCTAAGCAGCACTTGCTTTCTGTACCCTACTTCCCTGCCACTGCTGCCTGTAAGAATCTGCTCAGCCATTCTGATACACATGCACACTCTGAGAAAACTAACCACCCAAAAATAGCATTGTGTCAACAGAGCAGAAGTCAGTGGATTTATATGTCCTCCTTTCACCCTAGGGACTCCTTAGTCTGATGCATTCTACAATCTCCTAAGGAGGATGGAGCTCTGTTTGCTCACAGTGATGATAAGTAATCATGGATTGGTTTCACTTTTTCCTGTTTTGATCTTCACAAAGTTCAAGCCTTCAAGTCCTATTTTGGAGCATCACACTCCAAATCAGCTACCTGAACAGAAACCCTTTCTTTGAAGGGAACACGAGCTTGTTGTGGCTGCAGATGTTGTTCAGTGGTAGAGTTTGCCTAATGAGACAGTTAACCTTAACTGTCAATTATCTTGCCTTGGGAGTTACCAAGTGGTCATGGAGGCATAAGGTTGGGGTTTATATCTGTTCCCCCAGCCCTTCCTCTAAGGCACTGCTCTCCTGACATGCTTCCCAGTCACTACAGTTTCAACAACTTTTCTTCTCCAGGCTGTTCCACCATGTCAGTTCTATTTTGGGAGCCAATTAACCATGGACTGAATCTTCAGAAGTCACAAGCCAAAAGAAACTTCTCCTCCTTTAAGTTACAGGTATATCAGGTATTTTGTTCCAGCAATGGGAAGGCTGACTGATGCATGTGCAAGGCATTGGGTTCAGTCTCTAGCATTGCAAAATAAAAAAGAATGAGTTGTTGTTTTTTTTCTCTGCATTACTGAAAAGTAAGTATTCCAGGGACAGGAGATAGTCAAGTTATATGGTGCAGGGGGAGAGAGTAGATACTCTTTACCACAGAGATTCACTTAGAGTCACCAGGGAGTCTTTAGAGAGCGCCCTAGGCCTGTGTAGTGGGGAAACTCACAGCTGTGTGGTGAGGAACACTTCACCAAGAGCAAAGCAGCCAAGCCCTTATCCCTTCAGATTTCTGTGAAAGCTGAAGGAGGCTCTCATATTCCAAGATCTAAAACAGCTGGCAGAGAGAAAACAACCTTCAGCCTGCCTGAAACACCTCCACGGGATCCTGTCTATACCTCCCGCATCAAGTCCCCAGATCCTACCACATAATTTGGATCTTCCCAGCACCTCCAGCCTATCCCTACGTTGGTACATACTTTGGTTGCAGATAGCTAGGATGACCAGATCACTCAGGCCCATTGTGTCAGCAGGAACTCTTCTCAGAAGGGCCAGCCAGCCACTGGGTCTTTTCTTGGCAATGAGACTAATTCTTTTTGAACATAGATCATTCTGAATTCTGTACCTCCAAAGTGACATATGATAACAAGAACTTTGAGGGGATCTAAGACAACCATGAGCTCGAGAAACAGTTCTAAACTGTCTCAAGGAGCAAGAATGACTGGCTTTGGTGGAAATGAAAGGTGTGCAGGGGTATCCACTCAGCTCAGAGGAGGGGAACATGGGAGTGAGATTGAGGCAAGACACAATTGTAAAAGCTTTGGGTTTGTTAGGGAGATGGAAGCCCATTAGGGAGTGTGATGAGAGAAGGATTACTAAAGATTTTTTTTCAGGTGACAGTTAATAGTGTTCAACATAGTTTGAGAGTGAATAAAGAAATCTCCAGGTTCAGTAAGTGGAGGTGGACTTGTTCTCATCAATTTCTCTGGTCCCGAGTGTCCCCATGGAAGTTAAATTCTGCACTGTGTATTAGAAGGTACAGAAAAATGATAAGTAAGAAGAGATAGGACAAGAGGACTATTGGAAAAGTAAGGTTTAAAGCATTTAGCTCATCCCCACTACATTGTAAGGTCTTGCTAAATACAATTATTGTTGTTGCTACAACTATTGTTATAAGAAAATCATTATGTTCTTACCAGAGGTACAAGATGATGATATAGACAAAGATTTGTCCTGAAGATCATCTTAGAATAAGAACAGGCAATGGCAGGCATTAATGGAGGAAGGATTCCCAGGAAAACTGCTATTGGCATAAACTGAATGTGCACAGTGGGAACTGAGCTGGTTGTCATGTTTAACTTAGCCGCAGGCTAGAGAAACAGACTTGAATAAGAGCAAACACGAGGAAAACAACCATGAAGAGGCATAGAACTGGTTGCTAGTATACAATTTCTTCTATACAGTCACTTCTACTGCTAGTCAGAGGGCTGGCACAATTCCTCAACAACTCTTTACAAAACTTTTGCCCTGTTTTTTAGCACTGTCATCAGAGTTGTCAGAAAAGGAAAGCAGTACAAGGCAGCTCTTTCTCTTGGCCTTACACTCTCTTGTTGAGAGAATACGTTAGATAAGTAACTAAGATTGGATAAGATTATACCCTTAGGCTATGTGTGGTGGCACACTCACGTAATCCCAACAGTTGGGAGGCTGAGGCAGGAGAATTTCTGTGACTTCAAGGCCAGCCTCAGTTACAAAATGAGTTCAAGGCCAGTCTTAACAGCATAGTGAAATCCTGTTTCAAGAAGACCAATAAATAAATAAATAAATAAACAAACAAACCCCAAACAGGTAAGCACTACAGTAAGTCAAGACAAAGGAGGTATCCTTTTATTTGTTCTTTCTTTCATACATTTACTTACAGACTCATTATTTAATAACATTGAGTGTCCATTGTGTCCACTGTGTACACTGTGCTGAAAGCCACAAGAGGTAGGGAGTATGGGAACTACATTCTTGGCCTTGAGTAACTTGTACTTTAAAAGGGAGCTGGTATCAATCTGTACTAGAATAACTCCAACACAAGGCAGAGTATGACCATGCTCTAAGAGGCCAGAGAGCTCACTTGTTAATACTAGCAGAGGTGCTCAGTTGAGCAGACTGCTGTGGCTTTCTGAGCGTGGTGGAACCTGAAGACTTTGTGTAATCTAAACAACTAGGGGATGGGGTGGCACACCAAGCAGAAAGACACTACGCAAAAACTCAGCATCAGGATGAATGTGGCTTTTATTTTACTGTTTCATCAAGGCATTGAACAAGCTTTTTTGTTCTTGAAAAATAAAGCATCTTTCCTTCACACAGAAACACAAAGGTAGACACATGAAGAAAAAAGTCACTGTGATGAGTGTAATAATCAAGGTATGTGTGACACATAGCAATGGGAAGGGTTTTGGGCAAGGGACTCAAAGGGTGACAAGAGAACCAAGGGCACTACAGGTACAAAGGGACAAGTGCAAAGGCTCATTCCAAAGCACTTTGCAGGACAGTGCCAAGAGTGGGGAAGAGTGATGAGAAATAAGATAGGTAGAAATCACATCATAAAGGCTTGTAGAGCACAACTTGTAGAATTTGGGCTTTATTAAGAGAACTGGGAAGCCAGCAAAAGACTTTGAAACAAATAATATATCACATTTGCATTTTAGAAGTATGACAATAGTCACATTTCATTATATACATTACAGTCACAGCCCAAGTAACAAAATTTTGGTAAATCATGACTTTCTGTATGGTGACCCCTCAATGATACATAACCCAGAACATATTCTGTCATTCATATGTAACTGTATTCAGGACCAACTGTGATTTATAAACATCTAACCTCACAGCAACCTTTATTATTCCCAGAGAGATGCGCAAACTTGCCTACAGTCAGCCAAATAGTGAGGAGCGGAAAGAAGATTTTCTGTCTCCAGCACCAGACATTTACCCTGTACACTGTGGAGGAGGGACAGGGAGTGGATGGCAAGAGAAGAGGGAGAAGCCAAAGTCAGAATAAAAAATGAGGCCAGAACAAAAGCAGTGGGACTGGGAATAAAGACAAAGAGAGATAATCCAGAAATATTTTGTAATGAGCACTACTGGAAGCTGTGATTAATTCTATGTGGGGAACAATGGGAAAGGAGGGCTGGAATGCCCCCCAGGTTTCTCCTCCCTCTAACTAATTACCTGTGGGACTGTTAGTAAGAGGAACTTTAGGAAGTGAAGGAAGTGAGGAGAAAATGAGCTGCGGGGTGTGATGGTGGAGTTCCCAGTGGGGAACAGGATAGACCCAGAAGGAGCTCAGGACAGGGCTGGGCTGGAGGAAGAGCTTGGGAATCTGACTGACAGGTTAGGACAGGAGAGGGGATTAGACCCTGGGGAATCTGGATGACAGAAAAACACACAGACTTGAGTTTGAAGTTTCTAAGGGGCCCCTGAGACATTCCAACTGACGAAGTGACTTGGTCAATAATTGCATTTTAAATAGCAAGTCTCACACTAAATATATCCAAGAAATAAAACAGAACTTTATTTTGAACACCATGCCATGGTGCAGTGAAAATAACACTTCAGAAAGGATCATCCAGGGCCCCATGCTCAGAGAGGTGACAAGTTCTGCAGACTTCTGCAAGTATTAGAGAAGAGGATGGCTGCTGTGTTTTATATCTGGATGTCCCCCAAAGCCCCATGTGCTCAAAGGTGGGGCTTTTGAAAAGGTGATTGGATTAAGGGGCTATGGATTAAGGGGGCTTATAGCTGACTTGCTGTTAGAAGGTGAGCCCGGTCTGAAGAGGCCAGTCACTGGGGTCATGGCCTAAAGTAGGATATGTCTCTTCCTTCCTAGGTCCTCTCTTCTTTGTCTCTCTGCTTCTTAGCCACAGTAATGAGCTGTTCTCCTTTGCCATGCCCCTCTGCCATGCCACCCTGCCTTAGAGCCAGGCAACAATGCAAGTACTGGGGCTCCTGAAACATGAGCCAAAACAAACCTCTCCTGCTTTAAGTATTATGTCTCAGTGATGAGAAAATGACTGATTGAGTGACCCTGGGCTGCTGTCACCCTCCATGTCCACACTCCTAGGCCATCTTAATTCTTGGAAGATCTGAGGCCTCTTCCATGAGGTTTCTGCTATGGGCTCTTTGTGAGGAGTATATGTCTCTCCTGGTCTGGAGTTATTGAAGGACCACAGCCCCAGCACTTGCAAGTTGTTGTCTGTCATGTCATCTGGTGTCTGAAATGTGAAGGATAAGAAAAGAGGTTTAAGATAAAGTGGAGGTAGGAAATATGAATTAAGGTCTTAAAATACTACACTGCCATTGAATTTAAAAACTGCATTTTGTAAAAATCAGTTCACAACATTGGGCAAGGTCTGATGGAGGAAGGAGAGGCCAGAGGAACAGGGAGACCAATTCAGAGACTGCCATGGTAACAACATGTCATATGGGGCCACATAATTCATAAATAATTCATTATGCACTTCTACTCCTCATTTGGTCCTCACAGTGACTCTGTGAGTTGGTTTTATTATGCCTGTTTTAAAGACAGGGCAGCCAAAGGAAGTAAACAAATTACACATAATTATCCAGCCAGCAAATAGGAGAGCTCAGGTTTAACACCTTGGTCCTCTGATGACAACCTTTAAGAGGAGAAAGGATCTTGTAATCTAGTGTATTCAACACCCCCCTCTCACATCCCATGCATCGAGTTTCCTTTTGGGGAACAGGGTGCTCTAAACATCAGAGCCTCTGGGTACATGTGGAGGCTCTGTCTGGAGAAGATCCCACTGGGCAACAAGGCTGTGTTGCCTTGAAGAACTCCTTCGGGCTTTGGAAGGGACTTCCCACAGAGAGCTGCTTCCAACCATACCACACTGAGCCTTCTGCAGGGTCCCTGTGTAACTTAACTGTCAAGGTACAGTAGAAAGCCAGCTCCAAAAACCATCCTCTGATTCATGCTGAATGAATCCCTGGTATATACTCTCAGAATTTAAGAGGCAGGTGTAGCTCCCCTGATGCTTTGAATAGAAACTTGTTCAAATGATGTAGCCTCTCTAGGAACAGATTTTCAGAAGACTGGTTTATAATTTCTCATCTGCAGCAGTGGTGAGAGGGTGGATTCAGAGGAGGAAGGAGGAAGTACTGATGGGGGAGGCAGGGAAAAATGTCATCCTGGATCACAGCTGCAGAGATCAAAGGAGAGACGTGATCCTCACTTCTGGAGCTGACAAGCAGGAAAAGAATACCTATGAAGGCAAAGGAGAGAAAGAAATTAGAAGTGGAAGGTGGAGCCCTCTGTACAGGGAGAAGCAAAAGAGCTGTCTGTTTATCCTGATGATAGCAGGTGATCACAGCTTCCTGGTTCCACCACCATCCTCTGCAGGAACATTGTACCAGCCAGGCTGCTGCTATGGGTCCCCATTCTTCCCCTCCTTTTACTCCCACAGTATCCCTTCCATCTACCTTTCCTACAGTATATGCATCCCAGCCTCTGTACAGTAGATCATCTAGTTCACCTTTCTAGATTACTTCCAACCCTTTGTTCTACCTCACTGGTCAGAATCAAATGCAAGTGCCAAATACCCTGTGAATCTGACCTTCAACCTTAGTGGTTCCTAACACTTGCACCGTGATTCTTAAATTCTACATGCACCACAATTGTGTGATGTACATTTTAAAACAGAGTGGTGAGCAGGGGCCTGACAATTTATATTGATTACAAGTTCCCAAATGATGCTGATGCTTATCGTGTGTAGACACTAACCTATGTCATTCATTCAGCCTTAATTCTGCACTGTCCTGAGTTAATAACCCCAAGAGTATCTAGATGAATCCATGAGTAATTCAAAGGCAGGATGTATACTGGACTGTATTCCTCACAGTACCTAGCTATCATACTCAGAACAGATACCCAATCTAATATACTGGTCAATATGAAGAATTGGTGTTGATTTTAGGCACAATTTATGAAGTACACAGTTTATTCACAGGTGCTTTCTACTTTACTCTCTTCCATTTCTCTACTAATGTCTGCAATACTAGCTATTCCTCCTCCAGGCTGACCCAGGCCCCCAGTAAATATATGCCTGACCTCAACAATCACTTGCCACTTACCTCAAAGTTTACAGGTAATTTTTATATGAAGTTTGGCTAAGAAGGAGAGAAGTACAGTGAGGCAGTAGCTGCAGAAGAGTATGAGACCCCAGAAACCATTTTATTTTATTTTATTTTATTTTATTTTATTTTATTTTATTTTATTTTATTAAGATGAGAAATACTTGAGCTTAATTAAGTATTCATGGAGAGGAACCATGGGCCGGGAAGGGGTAATAGTGTAGGAGAGACAGAAAGAGGTCTCTGAGAAGGAGGGCAGGTAGAACCCCCAGGCTACAAGAGAAAAGATGAGCCTAGGCAGGAACAGGGATACATTTCCCACTGTAGATGGAAAAGGAAAGGGTAGGCTTAGATGCAGGAATAATGAGGCTTTGAACTTTAGGTGACTCTAGCTCTAATATCTTGTGATTCCATGAAATTAAACTGCCATGGTGTCCCTGGTTTAGTATGTCACCTCTCCTTGGCAGAGCATTAACCCAAAGAAGTGAATCTTTCATGAGAGACTGTCTCACTATGGGAGGCTTGCCAGTGGGGTTGTGGACTTCCCCACTGGGCTTGATTACTTATTGCCTTGCTATACAAGGTGGGGTTTAGAAAATGGGATGAACTGTGACAATATGAAGACTAGAGCAAGGTCATAAAGCTGATAGTTTTGGAGCCAGTCATTGAACCTTGCTCTGTCTGAAGCCAACGGTCATCTGGTCCACCTATTCACACTCATTTATTCTCTGATCATCTAAATTTCAAGGAACAGGCAGAAGAATTAAGAACATCTGCCTAACACTCAGAACAGAGTCTAGGAATGCTGTGCTCCATCCAGATCTTCACACAGACCCATCCCATCTCTGGGGCTCTCAGAAACACTTGACAAGGGTAGAAATAATAATAGCAATAGCAATTTATCAAATGCCTCTTCAGCTAAGTGAGCATGCAGAGTGTCTAGTACATCGTATCAGAACCTGAATCATGAGAAGAACTCAGTAAATGAAAGTACTGTCATCATCTTCCTCCTTTTCTTTCTCTTCTCATTATCATCATTACTGTGTGCCAGGAATCACAAATTTTCCCTGATTACAAGATAGATGGTCTGTGTTTTTAAAAATTCTAACAAAAATGGCATTCATAACAGAAGTTGAAGTGTGGTATGCTGGAAAGAGGAAAAGCACTTGATTTAGGTTTCCCATGTGTGCATTCTGACTCTCCTGATACTAACTGTGAGTTTGGACACATTATTGAACATTTCTGTGTCTCACATTGCTTATTTGTTCAATGAAGACAATAAAGCCGGGTGTGGGGACACACGCCCTTAATCCCAGCACTCGGGCTGAGGCAGGAGGATCGTTGTGAGTTCAAGACCAGCCTGGGCTACAAAGTGAGTTCAAGGCCAGGCTGAACTGCATAGTGAGACCCTGTCTCAAAAAATAGGGCCTGGGATTTAGCTCAGTGGCTTAAGCGCCTGCCTGAAAGATGCGAGGTTGTGAGTTCAATCTCCGGTGCCAAAAAAAAAGGACAATAATACTTTTTTCATTATCAGGTTCTTGGAAAATTTAAACATGATGGCATCTACATAAAACACTAAGTACAGTTCTTGGCACATAACCGACTATATTCACTGATTACTGTTGATATTATTACTGTTGTAATAATCATAAATCACATCTCAGAAGTAACTAATGTTAATAGTTCTTTGCATATTTTTTCAAATTACACACTCACATGGACGTACACAGACATATTCCACAGGATCTAAAACATACATACATACCATTTCATATGTCTTTGCCTGCCAAATATTATGGATTACTCTCAAAACAGACAGACAAGTGTACAACCTTAAACCATTTTGCCTGCTGTATCCCCTCTGAAGGGTACATCTTCAGGTCACCAATGTTCCAAGGGAACCTCTGAAGGATGAAGTATATAGGGGAGAGCCCAACAGCCTTTATCTAAAAAGGACTAGATAAAAATAATCAGGGTTTTGCAGGTCGTATGATCTCTGGATGCAACTATTAATTCTGTGGTTGTCATGGGAAAGTAACCACAAACAATATACATGAAAGAATGAAAGCAGCAGTGTTCTAATAAAACTTTATTTATGAAGACTAAAATTTGGATTTCACATATTTTCACATGTCAAAAACAATTATTCTTTCAAGTTTTTTTTAAACCACTACTTAAACATATTTTTTTTAAAATGCTGAGCTTGTAGATTATACTGTGCAAAAACCAGTGATAGTCCAGATTTTGCCTTCAGGTCACAAGAAGCAAACCAGCCTGCCATTCTGGAGCTTAGTTGAAAGTTGGAGGGACAATAACGTGTAGAAGTAACACCTTAATACACACTTTTTCCTTCTCAGTGGGATGCATCTCTTCTCTCCTTGATACACATTAGCCCACCAAACCTGTTAAAATCTGTCTCATCTGTCAAGGTTGAGATCAAATGCCACAGGTTCTGTAAAGCTGTCCCAAAATTCTTCTGAAGAGTTAAAAGCTATACTTTCCTTGGAGTTTTCTCTGTGCTTCCTTTATACCACTAGGTACTGTACTTCTTGGCCTACCAAAATTCCTACTTGGCCTTCAACTCCTTGTGTATTCAGTTATCCATCATGCATCTGGAGCTAGTACTGTACAGTGCTTAACAACTGAGAAGAGTTGAACTTGACCACTGACCTTCATCCCAACTCTATCAGGTACATGAAAAAGAAACACAATAGAATTAATCTAAGAGTGGGTAGGAAGGGGGATTAACTAGAATCAGGAACAGTTTACGGAACCTAAATTCAGGAGGTTTCAACCAGAGTTTCATCTCCTCCCAGGCCACATGAACTCTTCACTTCTTCTTCTCCGAACAGGTTTATTTTATTACTTTTTCTCTTTGTCAATTCTTTTAGTTCACGAGCTCAGAGAAATCAACTAGTTTTTATGAGTCTTAATTTTAAATTTCTGGAATAGAGAATCTAATTGACCAGGGGAACTGTTTGCATGGTATAAACATAAGCAAAGGTGCTAAATGGATATTCTTAGGATTATTTTCCAAAAATGGGGAATATGCTGGTAGACTCTTCAAAATGCCTGTAATGTTTGCTGATTTCATTTATATCATCATGGTTTGTGCCATGGTTCCTCGTGTAAGTCTCCCCTCTTCCATGTGTTTGTGTATGAGTGTAGACACCATGTTTTATAACGGGGACAAAGTCAAACTCATTTTGGCATTCCCAGTCCTAGCAGAGGGTTTTTCTCATAACAAGCAACTTATAACTGAATTTAAAACTGTACCTTCTATTCAGCATTTAAGGCACCTTTCATCTTTATGAAAGGTACACATTCCATGGCTAGGCAAAAGATGTGACAAAAAATAAATTTCCTACTTTTGGCTTCAGTACTTACTATTATCATTATTATTATTATTATTATAAAATTGTCTTTAGCAAAGATAATTACACTATTTCTATTTCAGGGGTTCAGCAGTCAAACAACCTCAGGTCCAGATAAACTATGAATACAGCTCTAATAGTTTCTGAACAATTATCTCCTTCTAGCTCTACTGGGCAGAGCAATTCAAACTCTGAAACCTGGCTAGCAAGGAGTCCTTTTCTAAGTACTCCTCTCAGAACCAGTTGAACATGAACCCAGGTCTAGTTTGAGCAGAAAATTACTTAGCTGTGGCTAGTGGCCTAGGTAGTTGTTGCTTATGCAAACTTCTAAGCAGCTCTGAAAATCCCTAAGTGCCCCAGATCATGCCTAAATCCTTCTGTTCATTAACCAAGCCTGGGGTGCACTGATATTCAGTGCAGCTCCAACAGCCAAGGTTAGTCAGAAGAGGTCGTCTCTTTGCTGGCTGCCTCTGTAAACTGTTGGAGGGTTTCTCTCCATAGCTTATTACACCTCCTCTGATCTTCTCCCTTGGGGAAGAAGTTGGCTCATTGTTTACCAAAGCCAGTTGCTCCCATGGTAGTTCTGCTGCCTCTTTCTGCTCTGATGAGCTGCAAGCTTCACGCAGAAACAAATCTCAAGAAGGGGTATTACAAACAGCCCACAGCAAATACATGGTGTTCTAGTTTGTGCCCTCCTTGCCCTGGTTAACATTAATTCCTAAGGTCTTTCTCAGGATTTTCTAAGCTCCCTTCCACATCCTGACTAGGAAGGAGAAGGGAAAGGACTAAGTGTCTTTTCTGTCCCACTAAAATGTCAGTTGTGTTTTTATTATGCATTTACTCTGCCCACAAGATCTTCATATGTGGGGTACAGAATAACACATGATCAAGGCTGGTCTTCTTCCCAAGAGGATCATGTGTGAGTGTGCTTGTGAAGATACATCACGTCTCTTAATGAAATTTATATAGCTCCAACTTAACATATATTATTTAGCCCATCTAAATAACAATTATAAATATGAGTCAAATACATGTGAATTTAAGCAAATCTCTTTGACTATCCTTATCAATTAATCAGGATCCTTTAAAGGTATGTTAGAGCTCAAGAAGTTGCCCAGATAAATCAAAACTAATAACTGCTTTTAAGAAAAGATCTGCTATGATCTTGGGGCATTTAGTCATTTGGCCAGTTCCAGAATGGCCAACCTCTCTATAGGTGAGTCTATTCTTCTGACTTATCATAGTTTTTTAAAAATTGAAGAAGCTGTGTTCATCTACTCTGAAGAGGGAATTTCTATCCCTCACTACAATAATGGTCTATTTTTACCAGCCGCCTCTCACTGGAGCTCAGTAATTTGACTCACTTGTTAATACATATTTTTAAGGTTACTCATATTCCCTTAAACATTTTTTTTTTGCCTGTAAAAATTATAGTTCACAATTTTCTACCTATCTCTTAAAGTTTTAGGGGGGACAATATTGCAATTTGTGGATTCTTCTTCTTCTTTCTTCTCTACTGGAGGTTTTGGGCACTTAGTGTTCTTTAGTGACATGAAGCTTAGCTAAGAAGATGTAATTTAAACCAATAAATTTTTAAGTCCTAAAACATGAACTTGTCACCATGTACTTCTGAGATGCTTGAATCCCACTGTAGATTGTACTTTATGGGGTCTTTTCTTTTCTTTTCTTTTCTTTTTTTTTCCGGCACCAGAGATTGAACTCACAACCTCGGCCTGCCAGGGAAGGCACTTAAGGCACTGAGCCAAACTCCCGGCCCTGGTTTTTTTGAGGCAGGGTAGCACTATGTAGCTCAGGCCGGCCTTGTGCTTGCGTTGTAGCCCAAGCCGGCCTAGAACTCACAACGCTCCGCCTACCTCAGCCTCCCAAGTGCTGGGATTAAAGGCGTGCGCCACCACGCCCGGCTCTTATGGGGTCTTTTCAAATAATATTCTTAAATAATAGTGTTATTTCTTTAGCATGCCCTGCATAGAAAATATTGTCCTTGGGTATCTATGTTTATAGGCTAACAGTTCAAGAGGGAACCTAATAAAGGCAAAACAAACAACGGTGGAAATAGTGTGCTCATTCAGTTATCTGTAGGTCAGAAAAAGTGGATGGCAAGATAGACAATGTAAAACAGTAGTAAAGAATAGGGGTTTTGGTTCAAAAATAATGAAGTCGGAGCCCCTTATGAACTTTGTGACCTTGGGCCAGACACTTAATCTCACCAAGGTTGTAAAATGAGAACAAATATAACATCTAACATTTGTTGTTTACTTTTTATGTGTTGGACCCTGTACTAATCCTGTCACATGCATTTCATTATCTCATTTCATCCTCAAAAATAATCCCGTGAGGAAGGTGTTATTAATATCTTCATTTTACAAATTTAAAAAAAGTTACAAAAATTTGGGTATCTTATCCAAAATTACACAGTGGCAGAGTTCATAATTCAATGCCATATTTGTCTGGCTTTAGAAGCCAAGTTCATAAACACCACATCATATTGTCTCCTTGTAGTAGACAGGATAAGTTGGGAGGATTAAATGAGATAATGCACATAAAGGGCAGTCCTGCACATATTTAGTGCTATTACTGTCTTTTATTTTTTAAGAAAGGGTCATGCTATGTAGCAGAGGATGGCTGCAAATTTATGATCCTCCTGCCTTAGCCTCTTAAGTGCTGGAATTACAAGAGTGTTGTTACACGTTATTATCATTATTACATACTACTAGCTAAATTCTGTATGGTGTTTTATTGTTTATGAAGCTCATTTACACAGTAACTCATTGAAAACTGGTTCAGAACAGTTAAAAGACTTGGCCGAGGTCATTTAGTTTGAATCACTCTATCAGATTCTAAATCTTTTAATTCCAGAATGCAGCAATCTCACTCTGCTTTTAATCATTGGGGAGTGCTATGTTTTTATGTAATGTATTTTGTTTATTATTAGAAGACATGGCTATTTTCAGATTAGGTGAGTTCTAGTCTTGCCTGCCTCTAAGTTGCTGCTTTATCTTGGTACATCTTGAAATCTGTTTCTTGATTTTTTTGCTTGATTCTCTCCTTTATGGCAGTCAAATCTCCTTTCAGAATGTGGAAGAGAGAGAAGCCTCATTCGTCTGACACCCACATTCTATTCCACAGTTAAATCTGTATGGGTAGGTAAATGTCAAATTATGAATGAGCTGTGTTTTTAAAGGTTAATTTGTAAGTTGACTGTTTGGGAATCTGAGCATTTTCCCCTTGTTTTCAACAGAATTTAAGTCCCATAATGAGCTCATAGGAATCTATCATAAACTCAAGCCAGATGCAGAAAAAAGAGGAAAAGGAGTATGAGGAAAGATGAAGCATGGGTCTCTCCTTCTCCCTTTCAGTCTAGGCTTGTCCCAGATAAAGTTTGGAAAGTCTTTACCTTCTATATCTCCACATCTCCCTCATAGTTGTCTCATTTCCTAGTATTTCCTATCTGCCGACTAGCCTCCGCAATTCCCAAATCAGGGCAGCCGTCCACCAGAGTCTTTTAACCTCCTAAACTGTCTACTTGCCCCACGTTTTCCTCTTTGTGCTCTAACCTAAATGGCTATTTGATATGGACTAGGTGTTTGCAGGAAAGTAATGAAATAATTCACACAAAAGTATGAAACGCTGATTTCCTTCATGCTCTTTAGAGATGTTTGCATATTAAGATTATTATGGAATCAAAATGAATTTGTAATTGGTGGGAATTCTTGCAGTGAAACAAAATTAAGTGAGAAATGGCCATGAGGCATCAGAAGAGGGAAGAAGTGTGCTGTAATATAGGTAGAAGAGTTCAAGGAGGGTCTCTTTTACTCTACCCTTTTATTTACCATCTTCCCACATACAAGTATAGATTTGAGCCCAGACACATCTCATCAGCTACCTTGGCTTCCAATCTTTTCTTCATCAATTGGACAATTGTTAGAATGATAGAATCAAACCTAGAAAGGGTGTTAGAGTAAAGGTCGTCACTTTATAATGAGGAAACAAGGCTCAGATAGCACAGCCCAGGTTCACCCTGGCAAGAAGCAACACTGGTGTTAGCATCCAGTCTTTGGCTCAGATAGTAGGGCACTTTCTTCTGCACTCCATAATTAACCTTCAGGGGTCCTGAAAAAACTAAAATGAAAAACAAAAATAAAAATAAAACTTACAAAAGCTCATTCACTGACCTATTCACTTACTCACTTGGATTTTCTCTTTTTTCTTTGGAGTTGGCAAATGAAAGCTCTTCCCTCTTCTCTTTTTCTCACTGAGCATTCAGATTTTTATTATAATTGGAACCACTCTTCTGCCCCCTTATCAATAAGCACAGTGGTCTCTAAAGATACGGTCTTTCTAGAAAGGCTGTGTCTCAGCCACCACTTCCTGGTTGGGCGAACTTAGCAAGTTACTTAACCTAGGTGCCTCAGCTTCTTTCTCTGGGTAGTGGGACAAATAACAGTTTATACCTCACAGGGTTGTTTCATACATAAGCTTAATAAATGTTAGGTATCATCATCACATCTACACTTTGTGGATACATTTAGTTTGCTTTTCTCATTTGGAAAATACATTTTTATATTTCAGGAAGGGAAGTTTTCTTGGACGTAGGTGCCTTCTTCTAATGTCTAGCAATCTGCAAATTGTCATTAAAGGTTAAGGTGACCCTTCACGCAGTTATTGTCTAGGAGGCCTCATTGTGTACAGTGAGTCATCATCACTTAAAAGTGGATGGTGAGTCAGTAGTCTGTTAAAGAGAGGTCAGAAGTTCTCCGGGTTCAATGAGAAAGGATTCAAACCCAGCCCTGGGGTGCAGAAACAGTACACTTGTGTGTAGTGTCATGCTGAAGCTGGACTACTTGAGTGAGAGGGCATAATGTGGTAGATAAATGCTAGTACTTCAGATCACACAGAGCTCAGTCTAATTTCAGCCCCAACCTCTACCTTGCTGTATTGCCTCAGACTCTTAACCTCTCTCTGCCTCATTTTTTAAATTACTTGCAAAAGGAGATTGTCTTAAGAGAAATTACTTCATGATATAAAGGCCTAGGAAAATGCTGAGAATCAAGTAAATGTTCAGTTAAAAAGTAATTATTATTATTATTATCATTATCTCCACTACCATCATTGGGAATGGGAGTCTAGTCAGAGTGTTCTGGGGATTAACAATGGAGAAGCAAGCTAGAGAAAAAAAGTAACAGAAACAAAAATGTGTTTGACATGGTGAGTTTTAGGTATCAACAAGCCATTTAGCTAGCATTAAGTGTGAAACAAATCATAAATTATTCCTCATTGTATGCTTGTGAG
Organism: Dasyprocta punctata; assembly: GCA_004363535.1. NCBI lineage: Eukaryota > Metazoa > Chordata > Mammalia > Rodentia > Dasyproctidae > Dasyprocta > Dasyprocta punctata. The sequence continues at coordinate 46,724 of RJWM01010675.1, forward strand.
GAAATGAGTGATATGTGTGCACATAATTTCCATTTTGTAAAGGAAGATTCTGAGGAATAGAGTACATAAATAACCTTCATGCAAAAACACAGGTCAGGTTTTGCCCCAGTGAAGGGCTAAACTTCTATTCAGATCCTGGGGGACAGAGATAACCATCCTGGCCCACCACAGCATGCTAAAGATACGAATGTCATGTAATCATCCTGTCGTTCTTCTTCCTGATCTCAATCAGCCCTCCTGATTTCATGCCATCTGCAAATTTGCACATCTTTTGTGCTCCCTTTTGCTCACATTTTATGCTTTCCCTTGCCATCTCATTTACTCCTCATGTTTTAATCTCTGGACTTCCATTTTTCTTCTTCTTTTTCTTCTTAGTCCTTTTTTTTTTTTTTTTTTTGGATGCAGTGTTCTCTCTCTTCTCCCCTTTACACTCCCTTTGCCACACCAAATTCCTGCTTGCTTCTTGCCATATTCACTATCCCACCTCATTGCCCTCTCATTCCTAGAAAACAGCTCCCAGAGACTCACCCATCCCCCTCCAATTCGCATGCCCACCCTCCATAAATTCCTGCAGCCTGGCAATCAGTAACTTTAGCATCACACTTCGCAGCTCTCATAGTTTACACTACTTGTTACTATTCTCCTTGCTACTGCTCTCTAGGGTTTCTGCTAAAAAGAAAAAAATTGCTCCACTTTAAAAATATTCTGGGTACAAGTTGAACCTACAGTTAAAGTTTACTCGCACATTTACACATTTCGTGGTTTTATTTTAACTAGTGGTTTAGGTTTATGCTCAATTATGCAGTGAAGGAAGACTAGATCTTTAGGGAACAACAGGAAGAAAAACCACCTAAACGTTCAATAGAACCCCCCAGTGCTGGGTTCACCCTCCCTCTTCCCATTCCCCAACCCCAAGCTGATGGGACTTGGCTTTTTTCTTTGTCAGATCATTTATTTCAGTCTTCCTGGAGCTCAAATGGCTTCCGAGTCTGTGTATGTGTGCACACGTGTGTGGCCACTGCTGGCTTTCCAAAAGGCTCACTTCTCTTCTGCCATTTTACTAGGACACAGGAGGCGGCTCTTCTCTCCCTCTCTCTTTCTCTCCCTGCCCCCAACTCAGCCTGGGCTTTTTCCTGTCTCTTAACTCCACCAGTGCAGCAGCAACTAGCTGAGCTGCTTGCGTGTGTGTGTGTGTGTGTGTGTGTGTGTGTGTGTGTCTGCATGTACAGCTAGGCCAAGCCTGCAAGCCTGCCAGTCACTGGAGAGTTTTAGTTTGCATTCAGAAGAAAGGAGGAGGGAAGACAAGAGGGGAGGAGGAAAAGGTGGAGGGGGGAGGAGTGGGGGGTGCGGAGAAGGGAGGGAGAATGTCTTGTTTGTGGCTTGTCAGCAATTGCTTGAGACAAGCTTCCATGTGTGAAAGCTACTTGGCATGAATGCCTGGGCCGTACCAAGTGTCACCGCAGCAAGAGGGGGAGTCAGAAGAAAAACAGATCAGACCAGAGCAGACAATAGGCCCCTAAAGTGTTCCCCCTAAGTTGCTTTGATGTTGTCCTGGTGTCTTGATACCAGGAGGCCAGGAATTGCAGGAAAAGGGTCTTTTTTGTCTTCATTCACTTTTCCCCCTCAGTTTCTGAAATGATTCTCCAGAATTTCTCCTCATAAAAAAGGTAAGAGCCCTAACAATTCCTTCTTCTGTGGCAGGCTTGTGCCTGTGCCTGAAAGTGGGGGTCTCATTCCTGCGCTGCTCAGGAGGAGCGCTGGGGTCCTGCGATTGGAGCTCCTGCGTTGCCCCTGGAAGTCTTTCCAAGGCGCTCAGGGCTGGGGATGGCCCCTCTTTCCAGGGAACCCCAGTAACACGATCTGTGCCTCTGGGTTGGTGGGGGAGAAGGGGTGGAAGGAGAGGGGTGGGAGGAGGATGGGAGGGTAAAGGGTGGGAGGGAAAAAAGGAGAGACGGGGAGAGACGCCTGAAAAAGAGACAGGCAGAACCCTCGTTCAGAGAAGCCCAGCCCGGAGCCCAAGGAGGCCTTGCAGACTCGGAGCTTTACATTCTCAGGCTGGGCGAGAGCTGGCTGGGGCTCTGCTCAGTGATTGCAGAGATTGCATGGAGCTTTATGTGTGTGTGTATGTGTGTGTGTGTGTGTGTGTGTGTGTGTGCACTGACTTGGCGTGCCTTGGCGTGAAGGGGTGGTACCCAAATTTTTATCACTCCGGCCGGACTCTTCAAGGAAGAGCGGCATGCAGGCAGGAAGGCAGAGCAAGAGAACTCTGCTACAAGACGATTCAGAAACTTTTCCAGTCTCAGGAATTTTTCAGGTTGCAGGCACCGTAAAAGAGTTGCCCTGTGTCTCAGTTTCCCCATCTGCGAAACTGAGAGAACTGACTGGGGATGGTGCATGCCTTCTTGGGATTCAGTAAAACCAAACAGATAAGTATGCCTAAAAGGCGTGGAAAGATCTTCAAGCTGGAAATGCCGTGGAATCACCGAAGTGTTATCTTTATTCTTGATCATCACCATCACGATAAAACCATCATTAAAGACACTCTGATACAAATAGACTGGGATGCACAGATCAAGTGTCTGAGCTTTTCTAAGGAAACAAAAAGCCTCTTTCCACCTGTTGGCTTCTGTCCTTTTCTCTTGTGTCTTTTCATTAGATTTATTGGTCATTTGTACAGAGAATGGGGTGGGAGGGATTGGGTTTTCCCTGTCCTCCTCCCTTGTATGTATTTTTTTTATTTAAAGAAGGTCAATGTAAGATGCTTGAGAGAGAAAATGTGTCTTCTATTATAGTAGTTTATTCAAGACCTTGTGTTTTCTGGTGCTGGCGGGGCACACATACACATCTATAAACTCTACCTTAGAGGTTAAAGATTTTTATTGTGGCTTTTAGAGATTAAATGAGATTTATTTACAATTGCCTTTTATCAGAGAGTAAATATCTTACTGTGTGTGTATGAGGGTAAGAATGTGGAGGCTGTTTACTCACTGGTGGTTTTGTGGATAAAACCTTATGCTTTTTAAAGTGACATCTTGAGAGATGGGAGTAGCAGACTAAAATCAGTAGCTAATGTTCAGCTTTAAAAATGTTTGTTTGGGTGAAAAAATGTCTGCTTATTTCTTTTTCAATTGTACATTTTCTTTCTTCTGCTTTTATACGGTGAACATTTCAAGCCTTTCAGTTGTAGCTCTTTCTTAGTTTTCTGGGGGAATTTTGCTTTCTTACCTAATTGTAGGTTTTCTGTGACTCTGTTGCTTTTCCAAAAAATTCAGTAAAAGTCTTAGAGGCTGTGACTCCTTCCATTCTCACTGCAAATCCTTATCAGACTGACTCCCTATGATAGCTATGTATTGAGGCAAAGAGCCAGTCTTAGTTGAGATTATTTATGTTCTTCCTATAGGGGCCTGAAAATCTGAGTTCTGTGTGTTGGAAAGGATGAAAGATATTAATTGGTCTCTATATGAGAAGAAGGCCTCCCCTTAACCCCATATTTAATGTTTTATTAGCATGAAGCTGCACTTTATCTTAAAATTTAATTGTTCTACTTTGTAGACAGAAGATCTTAACTATGGTTTGTCTCTTGCACAATTCTGGGTTCCACATATCTTCCTAAAACATTCAAATTTTAGAACTATAAGGGAGAAAGAAAGGTTATTCATCATGATATTAAGCCCCAAGAAAAAGAAGTAATGGTCTGAGGTGCTGAGTTGTCCAGGGCAAGCACCTCTGCAGCTCTGCTTGCAGTGCTAGGTTCTGGCAGCAAACTGCCCTGCTCATGTTGCAGTGTTGCACAAACACAGCAAACATGGGTCACAAAATAAATTTGCATGATTTCATTCACGTATTCATTTGTGTACTCAGCTACTATATTAGGGGCCTTTACTATGTTTCAGGCACCTTATTGAAGATATAGAAAAAGCAGTGTAGATATGCCCTTTCCCTCAGGGGGCTTACAGTCTTGATGGTGATGATCAACATTAACCACACAGTTACACAAATCAATAGTTATAACATTGATGATATATATTGAACATCCTGCAGATATTATAATTAAAGGGAGGTCATACCTGTTATTGACAAACTTTTAACTAGACATGAGTTAAATGTCTTTGAGGCTGAAGTCCTCTTGCTCCAGTCATCCCCCATTTAAACCCCCGCCTTCCTACTCACAGAGAGCCCAGCCATTCCAGAATGTAAAAATTCCCTCCGTCACTCTCCCTTCCTCCTTCTCTCTCAGCACAGAGTATAGCAGAGACACAAATAGCATCTGCTAACCCTTTACACGTGTACTATTAAATAACTTCACACTTGTTGTGAGACAGCCTATATAACAGTCATTATCTGGGTAATTCACATTAGCGGTAGCCTCTGTGCTCTGTTAAACCCCACTGGGTGATAGTGAGATGAGGCTCCTGGCTCATTTTACTTATTCCATAGTTCCTGGGCTGATATTAAATGCTTAACTGTAGGAAACTCCACCATTATCACTGTCATCTTGGAATTCCAAAACAATAAGTGTAATGAAATGGCCTTTCCTACCCCTCCCAGCAAGGACGCACATTCTATTTATAAAGAGAAAAGATTTTTTTGAAACCTCTTCAAAAGATCCCATTTTGGTTGGGGTATTAAAATCTTTTTCTTTTTCTTTTTTTTCTTTTTTTTTTTTGTCAGCACTGGGGATTGAACTCACAACCCCGCGCCTGTCAGACAGGCGCTTAAGGCACTGAGCCAAACTCCCAGCCCTGGTTTTTTTGAGGCAGGGTCGCACTGTGTAGCTCAGGCTGGCCTTGTGCTCATGTTGTAGCCCAAGCCAGCCTCGAACTCACAACGCTCCTCCTACCTCAGCCTCCCGAGTGCTGGGATTGAAGGCGTGCACCACCACGCCCGGCTTGGGGTATTAAAATCTTACTAGTTTGGTGATATCAAAAGTAGGGCCACTCCCCTACACACACACACACACACACACATACACACAGAGCACACTCTTAATTATGTTCTTCCTTGGAGAGAATATATGGCTGAAATACCAGTCATTTCCAAGGAAGATTAGCTTTACTGTTCCTATCACCATTTTATGCATTGTGTCTTTCTCTAGTACTCAGGGGACTGTTGTCTTCAGTGTTGTCAATCCATCTTTTTTTTCTTTTTAAGGTTAATTTAATAGCTTAAAAAGAAGACAGACATACCCACCCACACATAAATCATAGGTTTGGTGCCTATACTTTGGGAACCCACACACGTTGTGTGGTTAAGTCATGTCATGCGCAAAATGAGAGTCATTTCTATGCTGTCAACACTGTTACTCAGAGAGGAACCCAGCTCACGTTGCAGCAACAACCTGAATCAGAGCTTGCCCTAGTCTGCACCTGGTACCTGTGGCCATTGCCCTCGCCTCCGAGCAGTATACTGTATTTGTAATTATTTGATCACTTCTGACATACTTTCCCCTCCAAATGTGTTACTCACTAGGGAGCTCTCTCTGGGGAAGGCAATCTCAGTTGGCACTAGAAGAGTAATCCAAAGAGAGTGGGAAGTGAATAAAATGAGGACTTGGTCTAAAGAAAGATTTACCAGGGAGCCAGGCAGCAGAAATGCAAGTTATCCTTAACTCGAGGAGAATAAAAGTGAAGAGGATTAGGACATTTTAAAAGGTGCAATGTGCCCATACTGTTTATAAGTAAAAATGCTGGAGCCTTTAGTTCCTCCAAAGGCAAAACCAATGCAATATACAGGACATTCCCCAGACTCATTAGTCACAAATACAGTTTTTGCATGTAGTCGTATTGATGGAAATTTTGTGGTTTTTCTCCCCACAAGAGACATAAATATAAGATAAAAAAGGGAAATTTTCTTCATTCTTTTTAAACCTTGACATTTTAACACTCTAAAATATCAGCTCAGTCTCCTCTTACAATAGGCCTGTAAATTAAATAATATTTTTATCCTTCCGTTATATTGAGGTAAGTGTACGTGACTCACCCAAGGCCCCACAAGGAAGTAAGGGGATAGCCGTGTAGTCTATTAAAGTCCCCTTTTGGCTCACCTCTTCAGGAGTGATAAGCGGAAAACTGAGACAATCACCGTGCTATTCAGATCAAATATACTGTGCTGACATAACATTAAAATAATTGCCTTAGTCCAGACTCCTTTTTCTTCAAAATTAGACTTTAGAGTGTTGGTCAACAAAAGGGTCCTCAATTCTGACTTACTAATGACGTTTTTTTTACAAGTACGAATTTCTGATTTTGCCAAAGTCCTTACTCTGTTTCTCTGGATCTCTTTTGGAATGAAGAAACCAAGTTTATTATCATCTTTAAGTTCTCTTCAGCTCCTCTATTCAGTGTTTCTCTGGTTCTGTGAATAGGATACTCTTTGAATTTTGTTGTTTTGGTCACCTTATACAAAGCCCAAGTCAAGAATTATGATTACCAAAGGAAAATATAGCTGGTTTCATGGACATATGATTCATTCCTATACACATCCGCCGTACAAGTTATATTGTTATCTTGAAGTGAAAAGCATGTTAGGAAAAAGTAGGATTTTAATTTATGGATTTTAAGAGAATTTGCCAGTCAGCATACAGGCACATGTGCAAGAAACTAAAGAACCATTTTCTGAAGAATAGGCTGTTTTGAATGCATGTCTTCCTGTATAATAAGTATAAATTTAAAATGGACGGGCCCTGGGTACATCTCTTAGCTTCACCATTTTCATATGCTTTTTGCACAGAAACTGTGCTGGGTTTGTGTGTGTGTGTGTGTGTGTGTGTGTGTGTGTGTGTGTGTTTTATGCTCGTATGTTATTTTGAGGGTGCAAAGGACCAGTTTAAGCAACTGTAGTGCTGATGATACGTGCTAAGTGTTTAACACTATGCATTTGGAGATGACAGTCTTTATGATATGCAACTCCCAAAGGATATTATTGAGGACTTGTTGATATGATACATATACATTATGTGTGTGCATGTGCATGTATTATATATACCTTTAGGATGTAAGAAATAAACTGCTTCTGAAATGTGATGAAGGGTGAGACAGAGAAGGTAGAATGAGTGTTTTCATTAAGCATGTCACCTCTATGAGTAATTTTAGGCACTATTCATTTAAAACTGGTTAAACTTTTAAAAAGATATAATTTAAAATTTTTACACAATAGCTCAATTTAATTTTTAGAACCCCAGAGTAAATGCTTCTGCCATGTTTTGAGACTATCATCTTGCTTGTAGCAAGGCTGTTTTGATGGTTAGTAAACAAATGACTTTTTAAGTTGAAAAAAATAGTATGTAAAATGTAATTACTTTTTAATTGGAAAAGAGGATCTGAAGACCATATATAATTATTTTTACTTCTATTGATCCTTTATTATGGGTTGCTTATGTTTCTTAACATTGTATATCTTTCTTAATTTCATAACCATCCTAAAATGTAGATACAAAAGAGAAAGCATTATTGACTTTAAGCATGGGCAAACAGAAATGGGTATATCAACAAGATGCTTAGAAAATATGAAGGCACTCTGCAGAAATGTGTAAAATGTCCAGTTATTGATGAATGCAACTATTATAGAGAAAAAAACATATTCTATACATTATTGTTTCCAATCTCATTCTTAATGATCTAAGTATTATAAAAAATGCTTTTATTTGCTTAAATGCCTTTAGTCTAAAGTGTTGGAGAACTTTAATAATTTCATGAAAATAAAAATCACTCTTTTTTTCTGAACAATAAATACAGTACACAAACTCGACGTGTCGTTAGTGACATTTGAAAGAAGCCAAACCATCATTAACTCAGAAGAAAAATTTATGAAACTTGAGGAGGCTTTACTTGTCTGGTGTTAGATATATTGGACTGTATTACCCTTCTGCTCATGTAGCATTTACATGTTTGAGGAAAGAAATTTTGCTGAGAATTTGTGAACAAGGGATACTTTGAGTGGGGATAGAGGGCATGCTTGCTCTAAGGATGCTCATTTGGGAGCTTACTGTGTACAAGTCCATGACACACCTGGGTGCTTAAGGCAAAAAGGCTCAACAATGCAGAACTTTAACTCCTGTACTGGTGCCCAAGCTGATCTCTCTTCCTGGAACACCCCTTTGCCTTACCTTTTCTAAGCAAATCCCTACTGCTCCTTCTGAACTGACCTTCAGTTCTTCTGAAAAGCTTCCTGGACCCCCACACCCCATCCCTGCTCCACTGCCTGGACTGGACATGTGCTTATGTGGTCCTTGTTACACTGTACTAGATTCTTCTGCCTCGCCTTCTGGGCTGTGGTCCCCTCAAAGGTTTAGACATTTTTTTCTTGTATCCTTAATGCCTAGAGTAAAACAGAGCAGGCAATCAACAAGTGTTGTTGAATGAATAAACTATTTATATTGAAATACAACATTAATAAATTTACAACAAGGATGATAAAAATTCAAATTACACAACCTCATGTTTCACAAACAGAAGATTTCTCATAGGGTATCCATCCTTTTCCTCTCTTCAAAGAACAAATTAGGCATTTATAGTATTTTATATACCTCCAAATCCTCCCTTTTCTTATGTCCAACAATTCTACCCAAAAGCTTCTGTTCTTTGTGTATCCCATTCTTGAGCCTTGTGAGTCCCTACTAAGAGTTTATTTTTTATATAAAGAGTCACTGATAACAAATAAATTGGTTATATTTGCTTGTTTCACCCCTAGTAGAACCGTTTGTTGATATTTAGGTAGTAGCTAAAGGAGAGTTTGCTCTGTCTTAGAAATGAAAAATAAAGAGATCTTCGAAAAAGTCTAGACAGCCAGAGAGCAGTACATGAATGCCTGGCTTCCTGGAATCTGCAGTTGTGACCATCACAAATAAAAAAGGGGATAATACCTTTTAACTTTCTAAAAAAGGTTTGAAGTGCTGAACTCTCTCAAAAAATGCTTCCAGTTGCAAAGCATGAGCTCACGCTCATTTCCTCAAGAAAAAGGGCTTTCATTGCTAGAATTCTCAGAGAAATCACTGGAAATCAGAATTGAAAACCTTTTGGGTACTGAGCCAGCTCTAAGGAAAAAAAACTTCTGGCTTAGATCAAGCTCATTTTTCTATACCCCCCACCCAATTTGCTCTACTCAGGCTCCTCTGGTTACCTGCTGGCTTAGTGTTCTAGCTTTATTTCTGATAATCTCTCTCAATCTCATAGCTTTTTGCTTACATCTGATGCTCTTTCAACTTACTGAGACACTCAGATCCAGAACTCTACTGTGCCTCCTTCATGGCTCTTTCCTGATGCTTTCTTTCCTTGTATTCATACAGTTGTAGTAGTTTTCCTATCACTGCTTCATTCTCTCAGAATTCCCTTATATAGATTATCAAGAAAGGATCCAATTAACCCAACTCATCTTTTCTTTGCCATCCTTTATGGTCCTTAGCCAACCTCTCAGGAAATTTGGCCAAGGATCTGAAACTCATCTCTAGTACAGGATGCTGCAGCAAAGGGAGGTGGGCAGGGGAGGTGTATCATTGCTTGATTTTAAAACACAATTGTCTTTTAATAGGAACCATGGAAGGGCCATCTTCTTTCCTGTGTTGTTGCTAACAAATGTTTTTGACATATCTAAATCCATTATGGAAATCTAGGAAGTTAAAGACAACTAACTTATTAAAAATTAAAATGCTTCATGGGTTAGTATAACTAAGATTAGAAGATCTTGGGAACAAATACCAAATGTATAACCAAGAAAGAAATTTGAAGAGGTAAGTGTGTTAGAGTTAGCTCTTTAGGTGAATGGCATCGTTTCATTCATTTCATAAAAGCAGGAATAGGGTAATAGTGAGAGGGAGCATGTATTGACGTGGGTCCCAGAGGCCAGTTCACAGAGGAAGCATAATCCTGGATTGGGGAGTAGGATGAGGAGAAATAGGAATACTAAACTCTGCAAGGAATTTTTGTCTGAACTTTCTTCCTGCATTTTTCGCCTCTAGTCTACTCTTGATCTTTCTTATTTGTAGCTTCTGGAACAATCTGAACTGAACTAGTTATGTGACCCTGAACTGGTTATTTTTCCCAACTCAATTTTCTCATCTGTTAAGATAAGGATAATTATTATTTTAATACCTTGTTATAAAAATTAAATAGAGTGGGGTCATATATTTAAAGTGATTAATACATTACCTGATATGTAAAAGGTCTTCACTCAATTGTAGCAATTATTCTGGCACAAAAGAAGGAAGGAAACTTTGACAAAATAACGTGCTGCATAAAATTTCACTCATTATGTCATTTCTTCCATATAACAGTCCTGAGAGATTTATATTATTATTTCCATTTTAAGAGATGGGAATGTAATATTAATAATTGAGAATTTGCTATGTGCCAAGGACTGAGCCAAATGCTTTCATGTATTGTCTCATTTAAACTGAGATAGGTGCACTGAATATCTTCATCTCATAACTGAGGACACTGAGATCTAGAGGGTGTAACTTGCTCAAGGTCATACAACTATAAACAACAAACATAGTGACAGTGTAAGTATGTTTTAATCTAGGCTAATCTGACTCCAAAGGTTCCAAAGTCATAAATGATGGAATGAAGGTTTAGGTCTTCTTAAGAGCATTACTTCTTCACTCCACTACCAGAGGTGCATGCTGGTTGGATGAAGGGTAGTGGCAGGCACACTCCTAAAAGATTTTGCTTCTGAACCTGAATATCATGGTTAAACAGGGAAAATTTTCCAATGGGTTTAGACAAAATTTTTTTAAAAATAATTATGTCACCGGGGATTTAGCTCAGTAGCTTAAGTGCCTGCCCGGCAGGCGCGAGGTTGTGAGTTTGATCCCTGGTACAAAAAAAAAAAAAAAAGAATAAGAATAAAAATTAAATATGTCAAAATAAGGTCCCTGAGACCTGATGAAGTGATTTTAAAAATGTGATGAATATCTATTGTGTATCCAACAATAAGAATAATGTTAGCACTGTAGGAAATCCAGGATAAGTATGGCTTGAATCTCTGCCTTCAAGATGCTTCCATCCTGGTCCACCTGGAGACAGACGGTAACACAATTAATTATAAAGCATACAGGAATGGATCAAAGGACTACAGTAGTCAAAGGAGAGGACAATTAATTCGTCAAAGAAGAGAATGGAGGTAGAACAAGGGAAGGCTTCATGCAGGAGATGACATTTGCAGTGGTCCCTGAGGGACAAATAAGGAAGTACCAGAAACCTCTATACTATAGTTTCCTTTGTATAGTTTCCTTTTTCTTCACATGAGTGATCTTATAAAATGTAGTATTAAATAGTTGAATTTTTAATAAGGTAATATATTGACTGGTAGTATTTTCGAAGATTATGTTCCTTGAGTGAAAATGCAGCATATCTATTCTTACAGGCATAAGGAAGTATTGGCATTTTTCCACTCTACACTTACACAGATATTGTGTTAGTTTTCCATCACTGTAACAAAATACCTGAGGTAAACAATTTAGAAAGAAGAAAAAATTTTTGGCTTGTGGTTTCTGAGGTTTTGGTCCATGGTTTTTTAACTCTGTGGCTTTGGGTCTGTGTCAAAGCAGAACATCACAGCTGAGAGCAAGTGGTGGAATAAAGCTACTCACTTCATGGTGACTGGGAAGTGAAAGAAGAAAAAAAGAGAAAGAGCCAGGGACTCAATATTCCCTTCAAGGGTATGCCCTCAGTGACCCATTTCCCCCAATGAGGCTCTACCACCCAAAGTTTCTGACCCTCCCCATAGTGTCTTCAGGTGGGCCCCAAACCTTCAACACATGACCTTTGAGAGATATTTAAGATCCAAACCATAAAAGATAGACATATTGAAGAAATCAAGAAATAAAATCTCCCATTCTGTACTTCCAAAGTTGGGGCTGTAGAGCTGTATAGCAACCCATCAAGACTATAAATTCTTGGAGCAACTGAAGGGTCTTCTAGTCTCAGTACTAGACTGGTACTGGTCTGTAGGGCACTTATTTATCTACTCTTTTATTGGAAATTTTATTCTGATTTGGGAATTCTCAATTTTCTATATAATACTGAATTTTCTGGGTTTTTCCCCCAGGCTCTTCTAATTTAAAGCATTCTATCTTTTCTCCATAAGTATACTCGCAATTGATAAGCTATGCATTCTAGTTCTTTCAGGTTGTTTCAGGTTAATAATTGAATTGAATTTTTACATCCTAATCCTACTTAAAGAGGCTAAGTAGATACCTTATGTATGGGCATTATTTGCTAACAGTGAGAAAGTGAATGCTAGTTCTTATATTGTAAGTAATAACTCAGATAAGATCTCCTGTTTTCTTTTGGTTGGTTTTTTTTAAGTTCCCTTGCCCCACATTCTTGTTGAATGACATTATGCTCTCCATTTCTTACAGAGCTTGTTCAAATATCACTTTCTTCATTAAGTCTTTCTTAGTTCCTATAGCCAGAGGACCCCCAGCACCAGTGTCCATGTCTTCTGCTCTTCTCAGAGTGACCATATAGCTAACCACATATTAACTACCCACAGTCACAAGAAACACAAGAGGACAAAACACAAGAAGGCAAATATTTAGGTTCTCTTAACCTGTGCATCCCTCAGAGCACCCAACAGAGCCTCTGCTTTATGATTGATTGATGCTCAGAGCTGTTTATTGCACTGAAATGAATTGCATTGTTGGTTTCACTGGATTGGCTTTGGGTATGGTAACATTATTGTCAGTGCCTGTTCTCTTTTGGAAAAGAATCACCGCTTTTTAAAAACAAGTGTCTTAACTGATTTTAGGATAAAAGAGATTACATACTATAAGCAGTAATTGTAATTATTATTAATTAGCATAATTAAAATAATATGAACTGTTAGAATTAGTTCTTTTGCTTGCTTTTGCTGGAAAAGCAGGAAAGCTTGATAAACTACTGGTCTTTTCCATCTGTAATATCTATGATTCTTTGAAATTTTATGTAGACAAGTGCAAGCTAATGTACACTGGAAGGAACAATTGAAACAGCTCATACTCACTGATGGGCTCTGAATTACTCTACTTGTAAGTGCTCAGGAAAAAGATCTCAGATTCATTGTGGATTGCTCAATGGAGACATCTGCTTGCTGTGCAGCAGCAGTCAGAAGAATGAATGAGATATAATAGACTGTATTAACTTTGAGAATGGAATAAAGAATAATGCAGAAAATAATATAGTGCACATAATTTGGCATTGACTATTTCTGTAATTACAATAAAACATTTTAATGATATACATTGATGTTATGACTTCACCTTAAAATTAGAATTCTACATTGAATCCTTTCATTTCCCAGAAAACAAAGCAGAAATACAAAGGATCTAAGGAAAAACAGCAGACAGTCTCAAAGACATGCAAGGGTTTTGCTTGTAAAGAGGAACTGAAAAGATAAGGACATTTTAATTTGGGTAAAAGGGGGAGAAATGACATTGTCTAAATTTATTTAAAATTAGTGAAAGTTTTCAGAAAATTGCTAAAGCTAGCTTCTGATTATCCTTGGTAATGTAGGTCAGAGATAGGGAAGATAATTGAAATCCCTGATAATCTCCAGCCCTCATTTTAGCCATTAGTTGCATCATCCTGTCCTATCAAAAGTTTTAACAACTGAGTCGATACAAGGCACAACAGTATGAGGTCATGAGAAGGCAGCCTTGGATCTGAGTTCTAGTCCTTCTCCCTGTTCATCATCTGTACAATCTTGAGTGATGTGCTTAACTTCTGTGACACCCAATTCTCATATGTGTAGAATGGACACAATGATAATACTTGGCAAAATTTTGGAAGAACTAAAGGAATTCTTTGGCAGTGGTTTGTAAGTTATGATATACTATGTCTAGTGTTGGTTGTGAAGAACGCCTGCTTTCCACTTGGCCTTAGAGCTTCAGGAGCTGACATAGCTACAGCATCTGGGAACTTACACCCCACCTTCCTTCTCTTCAGTTTCCTACTTCTTATATTCTTGGCAGGAGATTTTAGAAGAAGAATGAAACATTTCTTTCATCTCTGGAATCATTCTCAGCATTACTATCCCTTGTTCCTGGAAAGCCTTAAAATAATTTTGCATCCGTTTTTATTAACACTTGATTATTTTGATGGCATCTCATGTCATCTTCATGATAGCCCAAGTGAGGTGAATATAGCTATTATCTTCATCTTCCAAATGCAGAAACTGAGGCATGAACGACTTGTTTAAGGATATACAGTGAAGGTAGAGTAAACAGTCAAGCCTTCAGGTTGATATACAAGATTTAGAAAATTGAGTCATATAACAATACTGATTCTTCCCTTGGGTAGTGACTGGCCTTTTCCATTTCATAGGAACTCCTTTCTCCTCTAGCACTCAGTGTAGGACTCATCTCCCACCACGGAGGCTGTCCCCAAACCTCTCTTTATAATGGGTCATCTTATCTACCTCATTCTTCTGTGTTACAGTTCTTACCACATTATTATGTTAATAACAGTAGAAATTCTTTTACCAAATTCAATTAATAGTGATGGTTGAACAAGTTGATTAACATGGAATGATACAAAATGATGGAATCATTCCTTCAGACTTTATTTTAACTTAAGCTATCCCTCACATTTTTTATGTAGCATCAAGGCCTTATCTTTGGAATTTGGGACCTCCCATTAGAAGTGTGCATCCTGTTTTACATAGGAGCCATTCCTCAGAGGCACCCTTGACTTTTTGCTTTGTTTTGTTTTGTTTTTGTCTTGGTTTCTTTAAAGTGGAGTCAGATTTTAAAATACATTTGTGAGGATATCGTATTTTTCCAAATTTAATGATGTTTTATAGTTGGCTGTCCCACACCTAAGTTGACAGCACATTTTTAATAAATCACTTTTAACACCTGTCTCATACATTCAACTTAGATCTTGTAGAAACAATTTCTTTTTGTACCTATATTTCATTACTTTAAGTAAGTTTAATTATGCCATGTAATTATAAGAATGGGAAGAACTCGCATAAATAGGTTTGAGAATGAACACACTGACTTGTGGTGAGCAGACAACTCCAGCAGAGTGCAGATGCCCCAGGGTAGCCTGCCACCAGAAGTGGTGGCTCAAAATATCATGCGCCTTACATCTGTACCTTGAAAGGGGGAATGGAGACCAGAAAAGACTCCGCTGAGTACCGTCACCTGACAGGGCCCCTGCTCAGTTTGGTTTCTGTTTCATATTTCTGCCCTAAAAGCTGAATGCCTTGAAGGTCTAGCTTTTACCTTTCTGGTTAGACCCAGAACCTAGCATAGATGTGAGTATACAGTAGGCCCTCATGAACATTGAATAAGTAGCTAGCTTACTGATCATGCAAACAAAAACTAAACTCAACTTTACTACTGCACACCCTCTGGTGGAGGGTACTAAGCAGTAATCCACCTGTCTAGAATTTAGATTGGAAAGAGAGATAGAACTAGCAAATGGATTTCTAATATTACTTCAAGAGTAATTGGTGTATATCACTAAATGTATGAAAAATGTAAGGCAGCTATAAAGAAATAGATTGAGGGTAATATACGATTAACTCATTTAACTCACTATCATAAAATAACAGTAAGGCAACATACTTGATACCATTTTATAAAGGATTAGATAGGTTCTAGCATGAGGAAAACTCCACACCTACAATTACAAGATCTAACTACAAAAAGCCTCTGTGATGACTATATTCAGGGCCAGCCTGGTCAAGGAAAAAAAATTTTTCCTTACTGGTATGTCTTTGCAGCATTGAGTTTATTATATGCTTTTTGTGACAAAGTAAAGCATCTTGCATTGAACACAGGAGAGGGAAGAAGTCAGATCTAAAGGACATTAAATTTGACAAAGACATCCCGTAGTAGGTGATTGGTTTGGAAAATGGGGGTAGA
>RJWM01010676.1:0-62711 GCA_004363535.1 Dasyprocta punctata
GGAGCTGGACTCTTCCCGTCCTCTTCTTATTCTATTGCTTTTCCCCCTGGACTTCTCATATTGGTTCCATTCACCAAGAAAATTTCTGCTCACTTCTAACTTCTCTCAAAGGAGTTCCTTATTGGAAGGAAGAAGGGAAAGAAGGCAGGAAGGAAGGAGGGAAGGGGAATGGGGAGGGGAAGGAAAGAAAGAGAAAGAAAGAAGCCCATAGCAGACCTTGCCAGCCCCTCGCCTCTGTCTCCTCGGCCCCCACCACTGCCTTGCTTCCTGGGACCCTCACCCTAAGCACGTGCAGCCCTTCACCTTGGGGCCTTTTCTGGTTAGAGGGATTCACTGGGCTTGCATGCAGGGCAAGGGCTGGCAGTGCCCAGGGCCACACATCTCTGAAATAGCCATCAGGCATTAACAAAAAGGAGTTGGTGGATCCAGATCCCAGCTCCCTGGTCTCAGGGAGGGGACGTGTCCTGCATCGTCTCTGAGATGCACTCTGCATGGGCTTTCTCCGCTCCCTGGCTGGTGCTTCCCTGGATCTGCTCCTGTCTCAGCTACTTCCACACAAATTCCAGTCTCAGGGTCTGCACATGGAAAACCCAGATGGAGACAAAGCAACCAAGGAACACACACTTGCCTCACTCCTCAGGTTTAACCAGGGCTTGCAGCTTTGGTAAGATGGTTCTCACACTGTCATAAAAGGCAGATGTTCATTCTTCAAGCAAACCCATGCCATTGCAAATAGCCTGAAGGTCTATCCTGAAGCACAAGGTCACTGGACACACTCGTGTGCAGGGGGACAGAGGTTCTGCAGGGGACAGGGTGCTGACGAGCAGAGTCCTAGGGTACCCATCTGATAATTTTGGGGGGGATAGGGGGATTGAGGCAGGGTGTCACTGTGTCATTCAGGCTTGCCTTGAACTCACTGTGTAGCCCAGCAATCCTCCTGCCTCAGCCTTTCGAGTGCCGGGATTACAGGCATGAGCCACCACACCCAGCTTGATCTGCTAAATGTAACCCAGTCAAAAGGTGTCCCAGAGCACCAAATGGTGCCCACATGCTGTGCATCTGGACATGTGCTTCCTAGTCAAGCTTCATAGCCCACAATTCATATGTGACTACCAAGGATGGGTACAGCCAATATACTTCCTTGGGTCACCACTTGCAATCCAAAAGTCACCGAAGGCTGGTTGTAGAATCTGTAATCTCTTTGTGTGTATGCTTGGTGAGGGGTATCTTGATGACCTGACACTTTAATTAAGCCATTATTCAAATTAGTAAGAATTCTGAGAGCCTCCTGGAGACATGGTGAATGGAGGAGTGGGTGATAGAAAGAGACAGTCCACGATTAAAATGACACATGGGATAAATGCCAAAGCAGAGGTCCCACCCAGGGAGACTTACGAATTGACTGCACCCTTCTCCTCTCCACCCCCTCAATCACTGCTGATGGGCAGAGGGAAACCATTTTCTGCCATCTGGTTTTTGCAAAAGTCAGGCAGTAAGCTCCTGGGGACACGGATCTTATCTTGCACAGTTAAGAATGAGCACATGGCTGCGTACACTCAACAAGCCCTCTTAGTAGTGAATGCAATCATAAAAATAGCCCAATCGTGGATGTTTGATAAGGTTGGCGCGAACCTTAGTCATCGCGTCTGAAGGGCACTGGGTTCTCCAGGCTGGTGCCTGCCGTCTTCCAAAGAAGCCCATCAGCTGATAAGGTAGCAGGGCTATTGTGAAAATCACACAGTAGTTCCCAGGATCTTGGAAAAACAGCAGTGAAATCACAACTTCTCCTCCCCCTTGGTGTTTGATTTTGGCTCTGAGTTCTTTTCAGAGGAGAGCGGGGCCAGATATCTTGTGCAAACCCTTCTGAGCCTGTGCATGCTGGGAGGAGGGTGTGGAGGGAGGGAGGGAAAGTGGTGGAGGAGCCTGCTCCGCAGCAAGAGCCCACTGGAGTGGGATTTGGAGGCAGGATGCGAGCCCCTGGAGGTGTCCAGCAAGGCGTTATGGCCTTCCATGCCAGCTAGGCCCAGGCCCGTAGGCCAGGCCTTGCTGTGATTTTCAGGGTGTGCAGACAAGTTGTTTTCTCCCCCAGAAAGAGCACACGGATCACAGGTGACTGTCTCATCGTTTGGGGATCCAGACCAGAATTCTCCGCCTGGACATGCTACAAAGTCCCTAGAACCCAGCAGGAGAAAGCTCAGGGGGCTGGAGGTGGGTTTGCTCAGGACACACGGGTGCCGCGTGGTTCTGGGCTGCACCTTGGCAGAATGTTGGAATGGTCAGGGGCGGGCCTAGCACCAGGATTTCCTGGGGAAGAACGCCCCTCCGAGTGAGTCCCTTTCCCATGCTCTGAGAAGCGGGGGCGACACCTGCCACACAGCTTTCCTGTGATGCTAGCAATGACCAAGGGTGCTAGAACCCAGGTTCAGTGCTGGGCCAATGCGAGGCCAGCGAGGGACAGTCCCTCCCCAGTTCCTAGCGACCTCAAGGGTTCCAGTGCCCAGTGCCAGCGCTGTCTGCCACCGGCTTCAGGGAAACCATCCTTCCTAATTCCCATAGCAGAGCGTTCCTAGGAAAGAGCAGAATCTTGGGAGGAAATCACGTCATCCGCGAGGGGAAAGTCAGTTCCTTTGTACTATTTTTCAGGGCTGCCTTCAGAGCCAATGATCTGTCATTCCTTGAACAAACAAGCACCTTATCATATCACAAACATTTATTTAACCCTTTTCTCCTGCACTTTTACCAGCAGGGAGAAAGTGGTTAGCAGGGCAGCCAGAACCCTGTGGCAAAAATGCCAAATTCCCAAACATTACACCCAATCTATAAAGTGTCAGCTAGCCCTTCTCCTACACCCTCGGGACACGCCGAGCCCGTCACCCAGGCCCCGGCACCACCTTGCTGCCAGCCGGCCTGTCCTCCCACCTGCCCGGGGGCACCCCTCTCCCCTGCAGACAGGCCCCTCATCCCTCCCCAGCGCAGTCTGGACTAATCTGTTAGGTTCTGCAGCGGTTGATGAGGGAAATGGAAGGAGGTGGGTGGGGGGGACAAGCTAGTGTTTACATTTCTCCTTTTAATGACAATCCACTCGACAGACGTGGCTGGGGAGCCTGGCATTGTGTGTGTGTGTGTGCGCGCGTGCGTGTGTGCGTGCGTGTGATGTTTTTCAAAGGCGTATTCCATGACTCTGACATCACCAGAAAATGAAACCAGCGAAGTATGTAAATCCCTCCCAGCTCTCACAAGCTCGGTTTTTCTCTCTGTGGGTGAATTTTGTTTTTCTTTTCTGGTGTTGCTCCCACACAATGGGGCCAAATCTTGTTCAGGACAAAGAAACATATAAATAGAACACGCACGTGGTATGCAAGGGAACTGGTGGAGACAGAGAGGGCTGTCTGGACAGGCGTCTGGGGGCTGCTGGGAGACCCGGGGGTCTTGGCCTGGAGCGTTCAATGTCTGCAGGTCCCCAAGGGTACAAGTCAGACGTTTCAGAACCGCTGGCATTCTGGGGGACACGCTAAGAAACACTGGAATAGGGACACCTGTCAAAAGAGAACGCGAAACCTCTGCGCGTGAGACGGGCAGGATGCGCGTTGGAGACCGCGCGCCCGGAGGTTTGAGGCTGCGCGAGGATGCAGTTTCCTCTCCAGCCGCTGCGAGCGGCGCTAAGCCACAGGAGCAGCGCCTCGCAGGCCGCGCCACGCGTGTCCCCTGCTCGCCTGCAGCGCCTCTCCTCCAGCGTGTTTTCCTCCACGATGCATTGGCAACAGTTTCCACGTCCATGGTCCCCCAGCCAAGCCCTCCGTTCTCACCGCTGGACCCAGCAGGGCTCGCCAGGAAGACTTTTTTCAGAGCGAGTTTGAACGCACTAATGCATGTCGTCCCTGAGTAGTTATTTTTGTTTCCCAGTCTGGACATAGAATCACTTATTCAATTTCCTGCTGGGTTGTATCAAGGGGTTTTAACATGTAAATCTCTGATAAAGACAAGGGCTAATTTATGTAGGTTGCCCTCTGAATCGCTGTCCAGAAGGCCTTGTTTTTTTTCTTGGGCTTCCCTTACACTCTATCCATTCTCCGGCGTCATCATCCTTACCACGACTGGTTCTACACAGCGCATCCTCATTCCCTGTCCTGTACAATACCTTCTCATGCTGAAACTGTCAGTTTCAAACAAAACAAACAAAACTCCACCCTGTCCCAGGAGTCTGTGTGTCCTTAACAATCAGAAGATGGTTAAGTTTTAAAAATGAAAACATTTAAAAACAAATAATCGACCGCTTTATTGATAGACCTTAACCAGTGTCACGCTATTCCGCTGGTGGGCTTTCACTATCTCACACTGAAATCCCGCCCATGCTTGAGCAGTTTTCAGCCCGCGCTCTGACTGTAGCTCCCATGTTAAGTCAATCCCTAAGGATTTTCCTATTCGGTAGCTTGGATGTTTTCGATCATTGCTAATTCTCTGCCTGATTACCTAGGTAGGGGGGTGGATGGACTTAACATGAACCTGGAATCAGGTATCTGGTTCCGTTCTCATAGTCACGGGTGAACCCAGCCCAGGCTGAGTCCAAAATTGCCCACGGGCCTGTGAGCTCAGGCCCTGTTTCTGGAAAGGTCTTTAATGAGTCAAAGCCTTGCCTTGTCACTGGCTGGGAGCAGAAATAGAACCTGTCTATTCTGGGACTTGCACGGCAAGTCTCTGACTGCTCACTGGTTCCTCTTGGGGTTCCAGGCACAAGGCCCGGGATGTGACTGCCCTTCCTGCCTCGCCCCAGCCCAGAGCCCCCTCCAACCCCTCGCCATTCCTTCGACTGCCCCTGACCTCTCAGAAAAACAGCTATTTTTAAGACAACTAGCCAATGTAAGTCTGAGTGTAAACTGGCTTTGAAAATGACCATTTTTTTTAATCCACTGTGATTCCTTAAAAATCCCTCTCCTTCCCCCACAGTGAACTTTAAATCCTTTCATCCATGGGGACCAAAGGCGAGGGATCTGGATTCTCTTTCCCAGTCAGCCCACTTGCCAGTCTGGCTTTTCTCCTCTTTGTTAGGATGCTCTTCTTTATGGCTCCTTGCCAACGGACAGATGTAAATGATTGCCTGATTATAAGAGGGAAAAATCCAAGACACACAGAGCACACACACTGTCTGGCATTAACGACTACAGAACTGTCTACAGAAGGTAAAGGCGGGGTCCCGGGCAGACCACAAGCTCTCAGCCTCAGTCGTGTTAAAAACAAATTTAGGCAGACACAGCAGCCCATGAAAGGAGCACCCCTGGCTCTTGGGGCTGTACCGGGCATCTAAGCTCACCATCTTTGGGGTAGAACCCTCTAATTTCCTCTACCCCGGCAGAGTGTCGGTGACCTCAAGTTTGGGCCCCGGCATCCCGAGTCGTATTACTAGCTTGCTGGAATGAAAAGAGCACCCGGCGAGGAGTCAGACTGGCCTCACGCCCAGCGCTGCTTCCTGGTTGCATGACCCAGGGCGAATTTCTGTTCCCTGCTCAGTTTCCTTGCCTGCAAACTGAGAGGGCTGAGCTAGAGACATTCTTTCCATTTTTCCTTAAGCAAATATTTATGTAGCTCCTACTCTGTGTGAGACACTATGGATGGAACTAAAACCAGCACAAACAAGGTCCTCGCCCCCATGGAGTGGATGGAACAGCAGGATGAAGATAAAGAGAGTGAAAAAAGAAAACAATCCAAGCATCCTCGTACCTCCCACAGCCTTTGCACACGTGGACAGTAGCCTGATGAGCTTCGAACTCATGGGGAAGCAGGGCCTTCAACTAAAGCTGCAGGGCTCTGATACGGGACTCCAGGCATCGGCCTCAGAGTCAGGGACGCAGAGGCCTGTGTGACCCTGGCACCTGCATCCACGACACCTGCCATGTGTCTCTTGAGGGCCAGGTGTCTGCAGGCTTCCTTCCACTTGCTGCTTTCACCGAGGAATTTGCAGAAACAGCAGCCAAGTGTGACACAACAGCAGCCTGGAGCTCCACCCTTCCAGGGAACTGTTATTTTTAGGTTTCTCCTCCTTTTGCATGGCCTCCTGTGCGCCTCCCCCAGTGACTCATGACTGCAGACAGCACCATGGACACGTGTCCACTCCGACGTGGGTCTGGCTTGTTTTGACAAATCCACTCTCCATTCCGTCTCCCCCTGCTCCAGCCAGAGGACCCTCATGGCAGAAGCACTGTGGGACTGCCCAGTGTCCCCCAAATGCACACTATGCATCTTGGCAGCTCTCCCCGGAAAGCTGGGGTAAACAGCCCATGAGCCAGCAAGTTACTCAGCCGTGGAGTTGAGGGCATCGTTTCCCTGTTGCTTTCCTCCTTGTTTGAGCAGGTGACCTGACCCCAGAGTTCTGGATGCAGTGAAATGCTTTTCTTCAATCTGAGGCCACATTACCCAGGCACCAGGCACTGCGGCCACATCCTGAAAAATCACACCTTGCGTGATCGTTAAGATGTAGGGCTCTCCATGGGGACGAGGAGCTCTCAAAAGATGCAAAATGAAACCAGAGCATTCTAGAAGGTGCTGAGCATGAGTCATCTATTTCTGTCATCTGCTGGGGGCTTTGCTCCCCCTTTGGTCATAGAAGAGAACACTTCGAAGTCTGTCTTTAAATCCATGTGACAAAAAGGACAAAAGCATTGCCGCAGGTCAATGCATGTGGCCCTGGAAGCACACAGAGGAGCAGGGTGTGGCTATTTTCCAGATCAAGCAGGAAACCCTTCCAGCCCAAGTCCACTGAGTGCCATCATCTCACGTCGCCTTTGCTCACCCCTCTGAACATTGGTTTGTTTTGTGATTTCTACACTCTCTCTCCAGCTCTTTCTTATAGCAGACCATCACTACCTGCTACTGCCTCCACCGGGAATCGACTTCTGTCTTTCAGTTGGCTAATTCACTCACTCGAATCTTCATGTAAAGATCACTTCTCTGGGGAGGCTGCTTCCAAGCCTTTAGAGACAGGTGGGTTTCCCTGGTCCTCAGTGGTATTCTAAATGTGTGCTTTGTAGCACTATCACAACAGTTTCAGGTGACGATTAAATTAATTTGCCAAATACCTATCTTTCCCAGAGTTTAAGCTTCTCAGAGACAAACCTCAGTCATTCACTACCGCTGCTTCCCCAGCCAGCGTAACGCCTTGCAAATAAGAGTACGATAGTCCTTCAAAAACTGTTGATTGGATCAGTATCTTTGTCCTTCAAATTTACAGACCAGAAGGAGGTAGCTGAAATATTTGTATGTGTATTTTTCCTTTATATCCTTAATTAGTTTTTGGACTTCCTATTCTGTTATATAGATCTATTTATCCGAAAAGACCATGAGATCTTCACTGATTGTCCCTTCACAGTGTATTTTGATATCTTGTTGGGTTCATCTTATTCATGAATGTCTTGGTTACTTTTCTCTCTTTGCTGGGACGAAATACCTGACACTCAAAATGAAGGAAGGAAAGGTTTATTTAGCTCACAGTTTGTGAAGGTTTCAGTCCATAATCAGCTGGCTCCAAGGTAGGGTGGCATGGCACTGGAGCAACACTTCAAGGCAGCAGCCAGCAAAAGCAGCCAGAGCAAAAGGGAGGAACAAGCCTCTTCTTCCTTAAATTACAAGCAGTGCACCCTGCCCCCCACGCCCAGGGTGGTGTAGCACTCACACCACCTCTGTGTCCTCCTCTTGCACAGGCTGAGAATATTTGCAAAGTAAGGATCCTGGCTCCCTGCTGAGTCTCTTAGTTAAATTTCTAAACTTCTCAAGCTGACACAGTGTATCAACCAAAACAATGAATCATCACTCCCCATGCCAACACTCTATCTGACTGTTTTTGAGATTTTCTTTGTCTACATATTGTCATCTCTTTATAATGTGTCTTGATGCAAAGTTCTTTCCATCTTTCTTCCTTTTTTTTTTTTTTTTTAGATAAGGTCTCACTGTGTAGCCCAGGCTACCTTTAACTCACTATGTAGTCCAGGTAGAAATCCTACTGCCTCAGCCTCCTGAGTACTACAGGTGTGCATCACCATGCCCAGTTGAATTATTTTATTAGTATATAATGTTTACATTCCTTGTGGGAAGTTAGTACATGTACATAACACATCCCAATTCCCTTTTTTTTTCAATCTCATAATCCTTCCCTCCCTCCCTTCTCCTTCCTTTTCATTGACCAAGATGAAAATTCACTATATTGCCAACGAATGAATATGTGTAATATAGTAAAACTACGTATACATATGAAATGATATAGTGAAGTGTGATACATATGAAATGAACATTCACAACATCTTATAATATTCACCATTATTCTTTCATCAGTCCACCAACTCATTATTTTCTCTTCTTACTTTCTGATGAATTATAATTTTGAAGAAGAGGAAGACCTTTTTTATCTCCTCCCCTGTGCTATTTCTTCACCTCTTTGTATACAAATCTGCGTAATTTGCTTCTATCCTCAGTTTTCTAAGTCTCTTTTTCTACTCTCCTCATCTGCTGTCACATCCATCCATTCATTTCTTCATTTCTGTGACTGTATTTTCCACCTCTAGAAATTTTTCAAACCCAACATGTCACTTTTTATTGTTTCCTATTACCTGCAGATATCTTCAACCCTGTTTTGCACTCACTGAGATAGAATTGGCATACTTATTTATACACTGTGTCTGGTCATTTGATAACTGCAGTTGTCTGACTCTCTTTTGCTATCTGTTTTTGCTGTTATAAATTATAATACCTTACTTTCAAGGATTTAGCAATCTTCGACTACACTGCTTGTGCCCTTAAAAACTCATTTGTACAAAATTCCTCAGGTCTCAGAGATTATTAGAGTTTGGTTCAGACAGGTGCTTGGGGACACTAAAGTTTGGGGCCATTTTGAACTGAATTTGTAGCTGTAAATGTCTTGGCCCACTCCACGGACTTGTATTTGAGCTGTGTATTGGTTTGATCCTGTGTCTCCTCATGTAATTTGGATGGGGCTGAGTTGAGTTTGTGATTGGTTTGTTGTCTAGTGCTGGGATTGGTAATGTGAGTGCTGCACCCACCCAGGGGTGGAGCTCACATACAGGGTAAGGACGAGAGGAAGGCGTGCTCTCTCTCTTGCCCTCTCTCTCTCTCTCTCTCTCTCTTACTGGTTCACCTTGCTGTTCAGCAGCCACCATGAATGGCAGCCCCACCACACCAAGCCACCTTGGAGCCATCTAAGTGTGGACTGAAACCCCTGAGAACTGTAAGAAATAAAACTTTCCTTCCCCAATTTTGGGCGTCAGGTATTCTGTCTCAGCAACAAGAGAAAAGTTGCTAAGACAAGCTTCAAATGTGCAAATATGCAAGTGCTGCAGCCCAGTGTTCAGTGTCCTCTGCCAGGGACAGCTGTTTTTTCTTTATCCGTGCTTTGTTTAGTGTCGAGGGAAGCTCACGGTCTCCCAGGATGGGAGAAGAGGGTTTACCTCTGGTTTGCCCTTTTCCTGAGAGTGTGATCCTTGGGAAGAGCCCCAGACTAAGGGGTTTGACGGCTCCTGTGAGCTTCACTTCTATCTTGGAAAGTCCTGGCCTTTGACTTCACCAAGTCAACTTAAACCGATCAACAAATGTGTCCGGGCAAGAGCTAATCACTTAGCAATTCCTCATTATCTTGTTAGCTTTTTAGTATCTTTAAGAAGGATTTTACTTAATATTTTATCCAAATTTGCACTGTTTTCATTGGAAGGGTTAATATCAGCAATGGAGACCGCTGTTACCCAAAATGAAATAATGTCTATTGATTTTCTTTGTAAGTTTTACTAACAGCTAATTTAGCTTTTTAAAATTCCTTATTTTTATTGACTACACAATTTATGTATAGATTTCTTTAGGGTGAATTTTGTTTGTTTGTTTTTAAGTCTTTCTGTTTAAAAAGATGCCATGCCTTTTCATTTCATTAAATCTTTTTTTTCTCAATAGCATTTTTAAATTGTTTTCTATGTTGCTTATATTTTTATTAAATTTTCACTTTAAAATGTATAGCATGGTGCTTTATTTCTTTTTTATCTGAATATAAATATGAAGGCTTTAATTTTCTGCTTTACATCTATCTCATAGATTCTGATATGTAATGGCCTTCATTTTCATTTTAAAGATATTTTTCAAATCTATTTCCAATGATAGGTTGCATAGGAAATAGTATTTTAGCATTTCCAGATGCAGAATTATTTTCTTCTAGTTTTACTAATAATTTTTAAATGAATTGTTTTGTGATTAGGGAAGCATTTCTATATTCATTCTGATTTTTAGGAGTTAGTGAATCTTTCTTTGTGGCCTTGTATAGGGTCACTTTTTGTGAGTATTCCAAGGGTATTTGCAAAGCATAGCCTCTGTTTTTAATTTACAGAATTCAATATATATCCATTAATTTTATTAATTGCATTTTTTGTGTTTACTAAATGCACAATAAAAGGTAATTAAAGTCTTACACACAAAACTTGCAATTTTCTGCTTCTGTGTATTCTTAATGTTTGTCTCCTTTTTTTGACTTGATGATAATTTGGCTGGGTATAAAACTCTTTGGTCATGCATTGCAGACATTATTCAAATATATTCTATCTCCTATGAGTATTGCTTTCATAAAGCTGAAGACCAGTTGACATTTTTTCCAGGTGAATTGATTTTACTATCAAAGAGTTTTTAAATATCATTAAAGTCCAATAATTTTCTAAGGTATGTCTCAGTATTGATCTTTCTGTGTTAATTTTTCTTGCAGCAGAGTAGCCTTTTTCAATCTGAGTAGTCCAAACTTTAACATATGGAAACTTTAAATCATAACATTTAATTTATTTAAAATATAAAATTTAATATATATAAATTTTAATTTACAAAAATAGTATTCCTTTTTCACATTTTTAGGTGTTTTTTCCCCCAAATGTATTATACTTGCTGTCTGCCTTTCATATCACCATCTCCCTGTTAATTTTTTATGAACCTTTATTCATTTCCATTTAACTTCTTGAATTTCTCTCATTTCCATTTGGAGGTGTTGAACATGGTTTCAGCATAATCTCTCGCTACTATTTTATTGTGGACTTTTTTCCAGGTTGCCAGCCTTGCTAAATTCTGCCAGATTCTGTTTCACTTCCTATTTTCCTATTTCCTGAATTATTACACATTGGATTTTCTGAGCTCCTGTTTTTAAAAAGTGATTGACTTATTAAGTTACTTCTTTATTTTTAAACACAAATTTCATCTGTGTTTGTTTGTTTGTTTATCTTTTTGAGACAGGCACTTGAAATTCCATTCAGGCTGGTCTTGAGCTCACTTTGTACCCAGGCTCGTCTGGAACTTGCAATGATCCTTTTGCCTCAGCCTCTGGAGAGCTGGGATTACAAGTGTGTGCCACCACACTTGGCTAACAAATTTCATCTGTTTTGTGCAATAATTTCCTAGTGAAATCTTTCCACCTCTAGTTTGTTTCTTTTTCTTGTTCATGCTTTTTTCATATATATAGACACTGTGCTTGTTCCTTTTTTATTACCACTATCTTTAAGCAACATGGGTACTTACCAAATCTGCTGTCTGCAAAACATTTTGAGGGGCATAGCTAGGTCTATTCTATAAGATAGCAACGATTCTTTCTAAATACAATTTTAGGTGATGGATGATTTTAATTGTCCTTCTACAGAGAGTGGCAGTCACAGAGCTGCATACAAGGAAATCTCTCTCATTCTTGTCTCACCAACATACCAAATAAAGAACTTTTGTTACCATGTGCTACAGTTTGGATCTGCAATGTCCCCCAAGGGTCTCTGTGTTAAAGGCTTGGCCCCCGCCTTGGAGCTGCTGGGAGGTGTGGATCCTTTAAGAGGCGGGGCTTAGTGAGAGGTTTTACCACAAGCTCCCAGCCATGATGTGCCACTTCACCACAGACTCAAAGCATAGGATCAATGGGTCATAGACCAGAATCTCCAAAACCGCGAGCCAAATAAACCTTTCCTCTTATAAGCTGATTATCCCAGGTATTTGTTACAGCAATCCACACTGAGCATCAAGTCAATGAGTCATCGTGTTCCTCTGAGTCGCTGTGAAGAGCGATGCTCCATAATAAGAGACAACAGCTGAGCTGCGGGCACCACGGTCACCACTGCCACCTCTGAATCCTACTTTCAACCTCCTCTTTCCAGTCAGGTTCCAACTGGGAAGGGGAAACTGAAGAGCATAGAAATCCTCAGATTGGGATAAGTACAAAGAGTACCCAATGATTCTCTTTTGGAAAAAAAAAATGATGTTTTGATTATGAAAAGAAGAGAAACCATGCTGGAAAATAAAAGTCATTCATCTCCTAAAGCTGGGGCCCCTGGGAACAAAAGCAGCCTCACAGGTCAGATAGAGCTTCTGGTGACCTCAGCGAGACAGTCAGAACCGAACAGCACTGGGGGTTATGTGTTGAAGTGTTTGTGATGCTACATGTTAAGTTCATGTTTATATATGCGTGTATCTTCTGTCTGTGTTTCGTTAGAGACCCAGAGGATATCTCTTCAGGTGAAAGCTGCTTGTGCTTGTTTTCTGAAGTTCCTGCAGGGACAGTGGAACATTACCAGTAACCACTGGATACTTCCAACTTGCTGAGTGCAACGTGTGTTGTTCACTTTTAATAACAACTCTGTACTTCAGCAACGATTGTCCCACACTTTGCACATGTTGTGTGGAAGGCTCAGAGAGGGTGACAAGCTCACCAGAGTCACCGAGTTGGCAAGGACCAAAGCCGGGATTCAAACACAGATCCCCAAAGCCTCTGTGATGACACCCTTCCAGAAACAAGAGCTCGAGCGGACACTTCTGCAGGGAAAGGAGGGTGGGAAGAATCCTCAGAAACCCCGCAGTGGGGCAGCCCTGGTCTTAACAGGGGGCTCCAGGTCTCTCCAAGGGGGATCTGCCCAGGGAACGCGGGGTGCTGGTAGCCTGCACCTCCCTCCTCCACATACAGTTTTCTGTGGCCACCAGACAGATGCTTGAAATACTACAGCCCCAATCCTCATGGCCCTCTTGGAATTCCTCCACTGCCCGTGAGGCTTCTCAGTCCCAGTATGGGGAATTCTACTTCAGAGGGATACTGTAACTAGTAGGGAACCAGCGATTATAAATCTTTTGGCAAACATGTAGCTGTATAGAAATGTAAAATAATCATATGTTCCCATTTAATGTCATTTATAGTCTTTGGACAACACAAAGACATTTTGTCTCTTGTTTAGGGTTTAACCATCCAGAATTTGCAAAGAAATCACCAGGGTCTTCTTACATAAGGCATGAAGAAAGCTCTCTTCATCTTTGTGCCATCTCCCCCAGGGGACTGTTTTGTTTTGTTTCTGCTTTGAGTATCATTTCCCCGAGGGCACTTACAGGTCATTACACACTGAGCTCTTTCCAGTCAGCCTTCGCCTCGGATGATAAGTCTGACACGATTCTTCTCTGCATGTTTCTCTTTCCTTCTGCAACGGTGTCTACTGCTCCCAGATTAGTGTCTGTGTCTCCAAAATCTAATTATCCACATTAACTGGGGAACTGCTCTCTGGATAAATGATTTCCACAAGGGTTCCAGGAAACTTTAACCTTAATGACTTCATCATAATTAATAGTTCTGAATTAATCCAGAGAGCCTTTCACTAGAGTTGCCAAGAAGGAATAAAACTGAACCACTCCACTTGGCCCTTGTCCCACACATCTATGGAATTTCCCAAGAACAGGGACATGCAGGAAAGGCAGATGGCATGAGGAATGAAATGAGGCTGCTGGTTGTCCCCAAGCTGGGCGATCACCATGGTTTCTCTGAGCTTGAGCTTTTCCTCCATGTGCCTAAAAGAGCAGTTGCTTCCATTTCTTCTCTCTCCTTACCAGAGTGCTAATGCATGCAGTCACCACTTGGGAATACCACTCAAAAGTGACTGTCATCCTTCACGAAGGCTCTGTGGGGGTCTCGGAGAGACTGGCCTCTTCCCTAACTTCATGTCCTCTTTTTTTTTTTTTTTTGCGGCACCAGGTATTGAACTCACAACCTCACGCCTGCCAGGGCAGGCGCTTAAGCCACTGAGCCAAACTCCTGGCCCTAGTTTTTTTGAGGCAGGGTCGCACTATGAAGCTCAGGCCAGCCTTGCACTCGCGTTGTAGCCCAAGCCGGCCTCGAACTCGCAACGCTCCACCTACCTCAGCCTCCCGAGTGCTGGGATTAAAGGCGTGCGCCACCACGCCCAGCTACTTCATGTCCTCTTCAATGACACAGTCCTCAAAGGCCCTCCCTGTCAGGGCTCCAGCCCGTTACCAGCTGGGTTATAACCTCCAGCCCCCAAGTGAAAAGTTTCTAGAGGTCTGGGCTCTGAAATACCTCACCACGAATATCACCTCTTTAATAAAACAAACTCATAGCAAGATGTTTTAAAGTAATTAAATCTTCATTTACAGCCTTTAAATATTCATAAACCATTATCATGGCCCATAGTCAAGCACCACAGTAACTCGATTCCACCCTCTGTCAGAATCCTCAACAGCAGTGTCAATGCTGCTTCTGAAGACCTTCGGCAACACGGGACAGACTTCCTTGTTACTGGAAGTAGAAAGTAAGTTTTTCTCTATCCTGCATGTGGAGTTTCCCCTGTTCCTCACAGGAATTCAATATGCGGCAAACAAAAAGCAGGGGTACCATCAACTGGTTACCATAAAGGTGCATTTGGTTAAACAGGATTAAAAAAAATTTTTTTTTTTGTCTTTTTGAGACAGGATCTGGCTATGCAGTTCAGGCTGGGCTTGAGCTCACTTTGTAGCCCAGGCTGGTCTCGAACTTGCAGTGATCCTCTTGCCTCAGCCTCCCGAGTGCTGGGGTTACAGGCATGTGCCATCATGCCCAGCAAAAAAGTTTTATTTTTATTAGTACATATTTGTAGTACATAATGATTATATCCATCGTGGGGAGTTGGTACATGTACATATCTTAATTCTTTTTTCATCCTCTTCCCCTTCTCTCCCTTCTCCTTTCCTCTATCTCTCAGTCCTCTTCCCATTTACAAAAGACTAGACTAAAAGTATAAATAAATTAAAAAGCATAATAAAAGATAGGTAATAAGAGGGAGAATAAATAAGCTTTTAAGCTTTGTGTATTAGCTTTTCGCTCCTGTGACCAAAATTCTAGCACACACCATATAAAGGAGAAGTTTATTTTGGTTCATGGTTTCAGAGGATTTAGTCAATGGTCAGCTGGTTCCAAGACTGAACATCTTGGTGTAAGTACGTGGTGGCACAAAGCTGCTTTCTCCACGGCAGCCAGGAAGCACAGCAGAGGAGAAGAGTGCCAGGGATTGTATGATCTTCAAGGATACACCCTAGTGACCCACCCAGTTGGGTCCCACCATATTCAGCTGTGGGCGTGGGGATTAATCCACTGCCGAGGGCAGCACCCCCATGACCTGATCACCTTTCCAGGAGTCTTTAAATTCAGCCAAATCAATGATTAAGATTAACGAGCAAAATCTGCAAGGTGCCTGTAAATGCAGTCACTATCTCAACCTATTGATTCTGACAAAGCTAAGGAAGGCTCGCACCCTATCGCGGGTACCATCACACTGACAATTGAGGCAAGAATAGGAAAAGGAGCCCGAAGTCATTTTGCTGCAACTAGGAAGTAGCAGAGCTGCTTAACGGAGAGATTTGGGGACTGAGGGCTCACTGTTGTTAAGAAAATAATAAAATCTCTAAATCAACAGTTATCAGCCAGACAGACCGCAAATGAAATGCTGGTTTTGCTCAGGGTACAAGAGCCTGAGCTGAACCTGGTGATTTCTACACGAGATGGGCCACTCGGCGTGACGAGGGACTCCAGGTCACACAAGCAGAAGACAATGATCCCCACACAGAGACACTGCCATGGGTCAAGCCGGGTGGTCAGCTTTACAGGAACTGTCTCATCGATCTTCCCAAAACTCCAGCAGCGAGGTGCTGGGCTGTCAGCTCACTGTACAGAGGGGAAGCTGAACTTAGGGAAGCTAAGTAACCTGACAAGGGTTCTACAGGGTTGGGACTCACAGTCCGGCAAAGGGACTCCGGGGACCATGCTCCTAAGCGCTGGGTCACCTGGCCTTCTGGTGACCCCGAGTGAGGGCCTGACGCACAGGGGTGAGCTTGGGTATTGTTCTCTATGCCTGATGTGAGAGCGGAGGGGAACTGTGATGATCACAGTCAGAACCCAGCCAAGGGGAGCGAGTATTGCAGGGCAGACTGTGGCGCATGCGGTGTGGGCTCGGGGCACACATGCGGGTACCCCTCGCCTGGTGCTCACAGTCCCAGAGAGCCCGCAGGAATGGTCCTGCCCGCCTGCGTGCTCTGAGTTTCTTCTTCCCAGCCCCAGCCCTGCATGGTTCCAGGGCCGACACCTGTCTCACCTGCCGAAATCCTGACCCCATCACAGAAATTCCACCCCTACCCGAAAACCCACACTTCCCGCAGTCATCTGACCTACACTTCTCATTTTGTGAATACTGCAGGGATTTGCTGTTTACTTATTGCTCCCCTATGTTCAAAACCTTGGCTTCAAACTGATAGAGAAAATATCCTCTCTTCAGACAGGGCTGAAATTAAACCAAAATAGAAACAACAACAAAAACTACCCTGCAACAGCAACAATGACAAAAATGCTGCAGAAAAACAACTCCCCCCGCCCCCAACCCTGTCCTTTTTATTTTTGTTGAAAATTCCATGAACTTTAGTGTTGATCTCATTTCTAGGAATTGCTCCTGAAAGGCCTATCTTTTCTGAACTTCACGTTTTTTGTCACTTTCCATTTCTACCCGTTCCAACTGGGTTTTTGCAACTCAGAGATGAGCATTTTTGTGGAACAGCGCTAACGGCTAATAAAGCCATCTCCTCCTTACCATTTTTCTGAGCAGAGCTGGAAGACGGAGGCCCTACGGAACTGGGGGGAAATCTCTGGGCTGCTCCTTGCCAGAGATGTGGGGCTCACAAGGAGGGCCAGAGCCAACAGCCTCTTGTCCCAAACGCCTTGGATGGTCATGGTGCAGAACTTTCTAGATTTCAGAGAAGCAATGTGAGCGTAGTGTGCCCTGCAGCCGGGTACCGTCACAGCCGCAGGTCACAGCTGGGGACGCATCCAGGTGGATTCTAGAATGGCCTAGGGACCCAGAGCCCAGCTTGCCGAGGGTGTCCACACCCACGGGAGCCCTGCACTTTTGCCCACACCTTGTCCTCACCGAAGGCCAGAGCAGCTTGTCAGAGGGCTCCTCGGGAGCCTGGCCGCCCCACTTTCCAAGCTGCCCTCGGTTAGCACTGGCTCTGGGAACTCTCAGGTGGACACAGGTCCCTGCTGTTTGCTTCAGGCCCTTCCAATTCTCTTGCTAAAAATATTTTTAAAAATATTGAGTGCCCCAGACATTCTTGAAGCAGTCATTTCCTTCCCTTCTGCTTTCTTAATGGGCTCCTTTCTTCCCCTCCCCAGCGTTGCCGGGAGACACTGGGAAAGGCTGTTTATTGCCCTTGGCCGACTCCGCCTTCCACCCCAGCCTTATCTTCTCCCTGCCAGGGCCCTGACCTTTGCGCCTCTCCTCCCGCGGTCCGTGGTCCGAGGACAGCCCTCCCCGCCCCCACCCCGACCCTGCGTGAGGCTGTGTGTGCGCGTGTGCCTGGGCTGGGCTGTGGTTTAAGCTTGAGGTCGTGAGTTCGATCCCTAGTTCAAAAAAAAAAAAAAAAAAAATTCCAGCGGTGTGCGAAAGAAACCGCTGATCAGCTGAAATGTTCTTCTGCACTTGCTCTTTTACAGGGTGTAGGGTCGAGATGCACCCACCTGACAGGCAGCGCCAGCGCAGGACTGGGGGCCATGCAGCAGCTTTGGCGGGCAGAAAAGACTCTGGGGCCCCGGCTCTGCTCCCCTCGATGGGTCCCGATATTCATCTCGGCTCCGGGGAGCGCCCTGCCCAGAGGAGGGATGCCCTCCCCATAGGTAGAGACCCCACCCGTTGGTGTTGCCCTGCCAGGCCCTGATGCCACCAAGGCTTCCAGAGGCGAGCGTTGACATTGTCCCCGCTGTCACGCTCTTCTGTGCCTGCATGCTCAGAAGGGAGAAACGCACTTTGAAACTGCCTGAGAAATTACAACAGTGTTAATAAAATAGTTCCACGCGGTTCTAACTAAATTTTGGAAATAGCTTACAATCCATCAGACCTAATCCTCTGTGTTTGAAAAATTTTAGTCTTCTGGAAAACATTATAAGGGGCATTTGTTGCAGAGCGCACCAAAGGAGTAGAAGTGCTAGGCAAACTAAAACATCAAGTGATGTTATTAATCCAAATATCTTAACCACAGTGGCTGTTTCTTTTGGAAGAGAGAGGATAAATCCAAGATCTCACTTGGCCTGAAATACGCAGGTACTTAGGAAAAGTGATTATTGCTCCCTCTGGTTCAATCTATAACAAAATGTTTATTGCATACTTAATATATGCTTGTCACAGGTGTTGGCTATGGAAGTAAATTATATTGAACGAGACAGAAATCCTCATAGAACTCTAGTCTAGGGAAAAAGAGAAAATTACATAAATAAATATGAGTGGAATTAATACTGTGATTAATGCTTTGAAACAGAAGGCTGGGTGTTCTGGGAACTTGGGTAGGACAGCAAATCTAATCTAAGGAAAGGGTAGTTTGGGCAAAAATCTACAGGATAAGCTAAGCAGCCTCAGACTTTAGGAAACAGCATTCTCCATGAGGTTGGGGGAAGAGTCTTAGCATGAGCAAAGGCCCTGAGGTGGGCAGAGTTTAGCATATTTAAAATGCTGAAAGATGGCTCTTGAGTCACTGAGTTGATATCCACAGCACTAATATTTCTATTCCTATAACTTCGAGAACTCTACACATGATCAGAACCTCTTTAGTAGCTCAGTCATTGCCAGGGACATCACAGCATTGTCATTCTCGACAAAGAAAGACCTTGGCATCATCAGCTCCTGGGCCGGGTCTGGGGCTCAGCGTGTGGACAAGGCTCACTGCAAAGCACACAGCCAGGTAGGGGCAGCCGGGGATTGCAAGTGGAATTGCCTGATCCTAAGTCCGAAGGCTTTCGCGCAGCCTTCCCCTCCCCTCACCCTAGGGCTAATTTTTCTTCCGAAATCTTCCACTCCCAGAAACCTTTGGGGCTTGCCAAGCAAAGGTGCTCCTTCTTGTCTGCCCCCTTGGACTCTCGGAGCCCGTCCCTTCCCTGCAGGAGACCCTGCACTCACCTTGCCGGCAGCACCCCCATTGGGAGTCTCGAGGAATTTCTTGCATAATCATCATCCCTGGTCTCCTT
Source organism: Dasyprocta punctata (assembly GCA_004363535.1). Lineage (NCBI taxonomy): Eukaryota > Metazoa > Chordata > Mammalia > Rodentia > Dasyproctidae > Dasyprocta > Dasyprocta punctata. Next base: position 19,307 of record RJWM01010676.1, read on the forward strand.
CCTGACTACAGTATGAAAGCCACAGTTCGTTATGTCAGTGTGACCCCAACGGGAGTCACAGGGGAGCATGCTTCCCTGCCTCCCCGGCCTAGGCCGCTCTGCGTCTCAGGAGAGCCCCGATTCCATGCTCACCTTCATCCTGCTGCTGTGAGTGACCCACCTGCAAGTCACCAGGCACCAGGGGAGGGTAGGCTTGTCATTCCCTGTCATGGAATAGGTATCACAATTTCTCAGACCTAAGTCGCTGGAAAAGCTTCGAGTATCCGATTTAAAAAAAAAATAAAAAATAAAAAAGATGAACACAAGGGAAGGACAAAAATAATCCTGCAAGGATTATTACTGTTATCCTGGTGGATTCCTGCAAGGAGACCCCGGCGTGTGTCCCTCTGAGAGCGGCAGGCGGGCAGTCTGTACAGGACCACGGTCTCTTTCTTAGCGATGCATGTCACTTTGTGGGTTCCCTAAACGCCCCCCCCAATAAAGCAATAATTTGGAGGGTTTGAGATGAACAGAACAAATCAATACCAGATGGAAGCATTTGCAAAAATGTTCCACCAATTCATCAAATAACATCTAAGGGTTCGAGAACTGCCCGGGTTAAGGAGCTCTTCTTCTATACTTGGGAAATAAGGGAGCACCCCAGTGTTTTGTCAAGTAACGAATAAAGCCACACAGAAGCAAGATTTAGTTTTTATTGTGTTGCGTGGTATAAGGAATGATCCTAGAGCCTCTGCCCTGAGCTATGTTCCCATCTCTTTTTTATTATTTTGAGACCGGGTCTTGTTAAATTACCCAGGTTGGGCTTGAACTTGCGATCCTCCAGCCTCAGCCTCATTTTTCATCTTCAGAGTGGTTACATAGATGTCACAGAAGAATATGAGAAGAATACTTCTGCAAAACCATGCACCTGAGATTGCTCTTCCAAAAATCCATGCTGACTCTGGACAAGCAGAGAGCCAGGAGATTTTCATCCCAGACCTTGGCAGTGGACGGCTGGGTGAGCAGCTTAATGCCACTCACACATTCTTAATACATTGTTAGACTGGGAGTTGTTTCTGAGTGGCGGGCCAGTTTGCTTTTAAAACGATCAATATAAACAAGTTGGTTTCCATATAAGGTAGAGCCCCTATTGAATAAAGAGAACTCCTCTTTCCAAGGCTGGATTTAATGTCCAAGGTGGAAAACATAAATGCATTCTGTTAAGCAACGAGGCATAGCCTGATGTTGAGGAATTTTGGAATAATCCTCATAGCAGAATGAGATTCATCTTACAGCAGCATGAAACCCAGGAGGTAAATTAAATTATCATAAATCATTTTGGAAATAAATAGCAAATATTTTCTACTGGAAAGGCAATCAATGGGCCATGTCTGTGCAGGACTGCCCGTGGTGACACCCAGAAGTGTGGCAGGAGAATAAATGCCCCTTAAGCCCCGGGGTACCTAGTGTGCTGGTGACCCCACCCAGCAATGTCCCACAGGATCCCAGATACCAGTCTGAAAGAGGAATTTCCTGTGGTTATTCTCAATTATTTTCTTTACCCTCATTTTCCTCTTTCCTCCTCCCATTTCTTATTTACAGAAAAATTTTAGAAGTTGCGGGTTCTCTTACCAATGACGACAAACACGAAGCCGTGCTCTGAAATAATCCGTCAAGAAAGGAACTGTTAATGCACTCTGGGCGTGCGTTTTTTGCGAAGGACATTTATTCTGGGGGCTCTCCTGTGCTTCTGGAACGCTGATGTAAAATCAAGTGACCCACCCAGCAGTGTGGCCCATAAGCCCTGCGGTCCAGGAAAGTGCTACTCAGGGTCCTGACACACAGTGCCCCAGCACAACTGGGCAGTGTCCAGTCCACCTGCTGTGTGGGGGCTTAAAGTCATTTCTTCATGCCAGGAGATTTTTCATATTTTAATATGAAAAAACCAAAGCCAAAAGCCTCTCACCTGATGGGAGTTTCCTGAGAAATTGCATATTTTGATTGATTTTTGTTATTGGTGTGAGGTTTTCTTTTTTCCCTCACTGCATTCTAGTGTGTTGCCTTTTGTTTGTCTTGACCAAGCCCTAAAATACAATAAATTACTCAAGAGATTAATAAAATGCACCACTGACCATTTCCTCCGTATCTTTGGCTATGATTTGTCTCCGCTGAAACTCAGATTTTGATTTGGGTCCCGGTATAAACAGTGTGGAGACGTGCTGGGTCCTCTAAGTGTTTTTGCTGTTGAAGGCCTGGCACCGTTAGAAAAGCGCACCCAGCTCTGTCCCCGGTTCCTCTCATGCGCATGCTCCACTACCGCTCATGTTCGGGCCATGAGAAGCCCTCCTCCGCATTATGAGCTACAGGTGCAGCCATCTGATCCTGAGCTCCCCATCTCCAGAACTGCAAGCTAAATAAACTTCCTTTCTTGCCATAGGCATTTTATAACAGCAACACCAAATGAACCGAGACATCTTTCTTGTTGCTTTTTCTGTTTCCATAGCTCGCTTCTCCCCCTTCTCCTTATTCCCACCATTGAGAAGAATCTGTTGATGTTACTTTAATTTGCATTTTTATGCTAATAGGATTAAACATTTTTTCTCACTTGTAATCTGTGATATACTTGTTCTCATCCTTTAGGCATTTACTTTTGAAATATTTGTTTGTTGTAATGTTTATAAAGTTTCTTCGGACAGTGTTAAAGATACTGGTCTTTTCTCTACTTTGAAAGTTACGGTTATCCTTCAGGGTTTTGTTGTTGCTGCTGGCCTTTCTTTGTCGCTTACACCGTTTTGCAAAGACTTTTATTTTTATATCATTGTTTTTTCAATGTCTGGCTTCTGCCTTTGATAGCTTTCCCATTCACTTATATTTTCTCCTGGAATTTTTTACTATTGTTTTTTTTTACTTAGGTATAACCCCATCTGGAGTTTATTTTGGTATATAATTTGAGGAAGAGATTAAATTTCTTGCCAAATGGTTAGCCCAATGTTCCAACAAAATTTATTGAATAAACTATTCTCTCTCCAGAGATTTATGATGCCAGCTTTATTATACACTAAATATATATGAATGTGTGTTTTAAACTCTATTCTGTAACATTACTTTATTACTGTGCCTTATGATTCTTCTAAATGTTCAATAATATTGCAAATACATTCTTCCAGATTAACTTTAAAATTACTTTTTCAAGTCCTTCCTCAAATTTTATGAAATTTCAACCTGATTTTATTGACACTAAATTAAATACATGTATTCCTTTAACTAGTTTATCTATCTATCCATCCACTCGTCTATTGACCTTTTTTCCTACACAATATTTTTCAAATTATTTATTTTTCAAAACCAACAAGTGAAGATTTTTGTTCCTATTTTGTAGGCAAATTAACTGAGCCTTCAAAAGCTAAAGTAAATTCTTGCCTAAGATCACACAGCTAGTATTTAAGAACCAAAATTTAAACACAAGTCAGTGTAAGGACAAAATAAATTATCTTATTTTGTCTAAAAATTTGAATGATTTTAAAGGATTACAGAGTACTCTGTGATACTGAGTCATAAGGAAACAAATTTGCCATGACAATTACTATGATGACACCTACCAGGTATTTAAGTGATATTCCATGTAGTAAAATAATCATATTAAAACGTGACACATAAAATGTCCACCAAATGTTTTGATTCTGACCCTTGGTGAAATAATGAATACTGGAATATTCATTAAAATAAGTTGTTACCACAAAGCCAAAACAAACAAAAAGCAAATGACTAGCTAAGGCCATCTGTTTTTATTTTCCTGCGTATTCATCTAGGTAACAATACTTAACTGAAGAAAAATGTTAAGAGGTTCTGTTACTATAGTAATTTTTATAATATGTTCAAAATACCTTTTATGTTGCTCCATTTGGTGCCATTTTACAGATAGATGATAAAAAGATCTACAGAGGATTAGTCACTTCTGAATTGCAATGGTGCTGGTTAAGACAAAACTTTAACTTTTTAGATCCTTCTCTCTCCCCATTACTGTTTCCATCATCTGCCTTTTCCAGAATGCCGTGTTGGTCCTCAGAATCACACAATATGTAGTTTCACTTAGTATTGCACATTTAGAGTTCCATCATGTCTCTTCATGGCTTGCTAGTTCATTTCTTTTTAGTGCTAATATTCCATTGCGTGATTGTATCAATTTGCTTCCCCATTGAAAGATATATTGGTCGCTTGCAAGTTTTAAAAATTATGAATAAAGTCACTGCAAATATTTGGTGCAGAATTTTTTATGTGAACATACATTTTCAGCTCATTTGGGTCAATACCAAGGAGCATGATTGGATTGTACGGCGCGTGTTTGATTATCTAAGCAACTGCCAGACTGTCGTCCAGAGTGGCTGCACCACTTTGCATTCCTATCAGTAAAGCAACAAGGTTCTTTTTGTTCTACATCCTTATCACCGTTTGAAGTTACAGGTGTTTTGGATTTTTGTGTCTGTAATAGGTTTGGCATGGTATTGTCTTATTTTAATTTGCATTTCTTTAAAAGGCATAGGATGTAAAATATCCTATGGTATCTATATTTACCATTTGTTATCTTCATTGCTGAGATGTTTATTCAGATCTTTTGCCCATTTTATGTTCTGATTGTGTTTTATTTTTGTTGCTGAGCTTAAAAGTTCTTTGTATATTTAGGGTAACTGTCCTTTATCAGATGTCTTTTGAAAATATTTTCTCCCAGTCAATGGCTTCCTTCTAAGTTTTTTCAGTGTCTTTCACCAAACAGGGGTTTTTAATTTTAACAAATTCCATTTTGATCAGTTATTTCTTTCATGGATTATGTCTTTCATATTGTATCTTAAAAAGTTATCACCAAACCTAAATTCATCTAAATTTTCTCCTATGTTATCTTCTAGGAGTTTATACTTTTGAATTTTATATTTAGGTCTACACTTCATTTTGAGTTAAGTTTACAATGTATGTAAGGTCTGTATTATGCATACTTTGGCATGAGATATTCACTTATTCTAGCATCATTTGTTGCAAAGACTTATCTTTTCTCCACTGTATTGCTTTTGTCCGTTGTATCACTTGATCACTTGCCTCTTTATTCACTGGTTCCAAACACCGACTCGATTACTGTTGCTTATTTTAAGTCTTCTAGTCTGGCAGTGTCAGTCCCTTTTGCATTGTTCCTCTGCATAAATATCATAATGATCATTATGGGCTTTGGCTTATTATAAACTTTAGAGTTCATTTTTCTGTATCTACAAAATAACTTGCTGAGGATTTTATTAGGTTGTGTCGAGTTTGTAGCTCAAATTAGAAAGAACTGACATCTAGACAATACTGAGTATCCCTCTCTATGAACATTGGCTACCTCTGCATTTATTTATTATCTGATTTCATTCATTAGTTTTATAATTTTTCTCATAGATATATTTTTTAGATTTGTACCTAAGTAAATATTTTATTTTGCTCAATAAGGTTTTGTACTTTCTTCACATGAATAAATTCCTTTAAGCTAATTCTTTGGTTGTCGTATATTCACTTTGAAAATGTTTAATAATCTATTTGTTGTCAGGCCTTCTGCCAGGTATTGATGATACTAGGGGAAACAAAGACAGTTGATAGTTGCATCCATGGCAATTATAGTCAAGAGGAGAATAAATACACCAACAAATACACATAATGTAAAATTTAACTATGACATAAACTATAAAGGAGAAGCACATGGTGCCACAAAATTACATACTAAAAAAATTGGCTTGATTTTTTGAGGAAGTGACAACTGACAATTGAAGGATGGGGCCATGAAGAAGAAAGGGACCAGGCACAGATCAGGTACACATCTGAAATTCCAGCACTCAGGAGGCTAATTCAGGAGAACCACTTTTAGTTTGAGGCCAGCATGGGCTACATAGAGAATTCAAAGCCAGCCTGTACTACATAGTGAGACCCTGCACCCCCACCACCACCAAAAAAAAAAAGAAAAAAAGTAAAAGAGAAGAGAACAGAGAGTTACATGCAAAAGTGAGGCAAGAAAGAGTCCAAGGCTCTTGGACTCTAGGAGAAAAAAGTCAGTGGCTAGTGCAGAGAAAGACGAGTGTTCACAGTTGAGCTTGGTAAGGAAGGCCTAATCACATAGCGTCTCATGGTATACTCAAGGGTGTGAAGATTTAGCTTAGGAATGATAGGAAGCTTTCAGAGATTTTAAGAAGGACTTGCATGGTGAGATTTGCTTTTGAGAAGAGTTCACTTCGGTAGAGGGTGGGGAAAAATCAGAGTTGGCACAAGTACTTGCGACAAGATGCTGATGAGGCAACTGTGATAACCCAGGAGACGGGAGATGGCAGCTTGGACATGGGTCAGGAGGTGGGCGGAACACAACACGTAGCGATGGGTGGAACTCCACCGTGTGATGGGTGGGGAAGGCTGCATTCTACCTTCTGAAACATTTAGAAGTGGGTGTTACTCACCAAGACAGGAACGTGGGAAAACCCAACTGGGTTTGAGCTGTGCTGACTATGAAGTACCTTTGAGATATCCAAGAGGAAACTTCAAATAGATGATCTGAGTTTTCAAAATATATATCAATAGACCAATACATATTAACTAGATGAATCCATATATACACAGAGAATAAACAGTGATGCTACGATCTGCCTTCGATAAGCTCTGAACACTAGAAAGGTGCATGGGAGGGGATGAGACACCTAAGCAAATGAGCTTCAGTCTTCACATTTAACACACGAGCCTCATTTTCCATTGTCTTGTTGCCTATCTAACAACCGCGGATCTCTGATATGTGCAATTCTCTGTGTGGTACTATACACTGTCGTTTAGGAAATAAGTGTGTGATTTGTTGTTGCTATCACTGGAGACCACACACAGCTGTGGCGATCTAGCTGCAAAATGACTTTCCGTGCTTCTCTACATCCCCGTTCATGGTTCATAATGATGTGCATCATAAAACAGATTGTGTGACATGTAACCCTAAATACACATTGTCTGTTATTCCTTTTATGCAATGGAGTTCAGAGGAAAAAAAACATCAATGAAAAGCAGTTTTATGGCTCTCAAACCATCTTTATCAAAGAGGCCAACATAAAATACTTCAAAGACAAGGTTATCTACTCTGCAGTTTCTAAAAGCACAGATGAAAATTGTCTAAGTAGAAATAATACTCAACTTGAACAAATAAACATTGGATAGTAAAAAAGCACAAGGCAAGTTATTTGTCCTTGGCTTTCCTTCCACTGGAGACACGCATGCTCCTGAGGCTTGGGGTGTGGTTGTGTGAAGAACATTCTCTAATGCCTCCACTAGACCCCAGGAAACCTTGTGGGATTTGGGGAGATAACCTTACTGCCAGTCACCTTCTTCTTTGTGCTACTTACAGAACTGTGGAAATGGAATTTTTCATGTTATATTCCAACAAGAACAAAATATCAGAATAAAGGCAGTTCTACACTGGTTGTGAGGATGTAATTCAGCAGCATTGGTTTCCCTTGACTGGATGAGGACTATAAAGATGCAAAAACAAAGCTCTTGCCTTTTAAATCACTTGGGTCATACTGGATAACACAAATGTGTGAAAGATGCCTTAATTTATTTGGATACGTTTTGTACTAATTAGCAACTAAAACATATTTTTCTAGTTGTATTTGTATTGCTAATTTAAGTTTTGTTTTAATGTTCTAAACATGCATTTAAATCACTGGGGTGTTGCTGCTTCTGGGTTATTCAGTGAACAAAGCTTGGAAGTGTGTGTGTGTGTGTGTACTGATTCATGTGCAGTAAGATTAAAAAATACAGCTAATGTTTCAATTTAAAAAATAAAAAGTAAGTTAAAACTACATATAAAAACATGCATACAAATAAACTTTTTCATGAGTCCTTGAAAAAATTATGTACTTATATATGCATGCATATGTATAGGTATATGTATCATATTTTTTGAATGAGCTAAAAGTTCATAAAATTTTAAGAATAGGCTTCTTATTCCTTTCTCACCACAGACCCTTCAAATTTATTCTTTTGTCTTGCTTTTCTGTAGCTTAAATTGCAAGGATACCCAATGTTTACCTGGTTATTTCCAGATAATAAAAAGGCAGTTGGGCCACTTCCTGTGAGTTGGCGCCATGTTCAGGCCATGGGGAGAACAACCAGATGCCAGCCCCTTCCAGCACATGGCTGACAGGAAAAGCCAAACCCCACATCCCATGAGCAACTAGCTGATCCAGAGAAACACAGGCTGAGATGATAGCTATTGAAGTAAAATACAACTTACTGCTTGTGGTGTTTAGTGTTTCACTGACTTTGCAGGCCTAAAGCTGGTAATCTGATCATCTATTTAGAGGATAACAATATGCAATGTAGCATCTATGGGGGATCTCCTTCTGAAGGTGGTAGCCATTGTTAATTCCCTATTATCTTTTATTAAGTTCTGTATCATTTTCATTGTTTTGTTTTGTTTTATTCTGTTTTGTCTTGTTTGATTTTATTATATCTGATGGCACGGGCAGCTATTTCAAATACAGCAAGATATATTATGGTAGCTATTTTGGATTTGCTATTATCTTGTTTTGCAGTCCTGTATTGCATTCATTGTTTTGTTTTTATTGTTTCTATTCTGTTCTGTTCCATTTGGTTTTCCTATGTCTGATGGTATGGGCAGCTATTTTGAAGACAAGGGGCATTATGGTAGCCGCTGTTGATTTCCTATTATCTTGTTTTGAAATCCTGTATCACTTACACTGTTTTTGTTTTGATCAGCTTTATTTTGTTTTATTTTGCTTGGTTTTAGTCTCTTTAAAATAAAAAAAAAATTTTTAAAAATGCAGTCCAGTATAATACTTGTGTATCTCTAACTTATCATCTGATTGAGAATGTGTCCCTTTCCCTAGTGGCTTAGAAGCCTGAAGTGGGGACAAGAGCTTTGGCCAACTTCTTGTCCCATCTCTGGTTCCACCACCTCATTTATTTGCAAACTCTTGTTCTAAACCTCTGCAGGGTTGGGCACAGGCTGGAAGTTTAAGGGAGGGCAGAATGAGAGAGGACAGCCAAGGGACAGAGGGTTTCATGTGGCTGGTACAGTTATAGCCCAGAGTAGATGCTCTCTACCCATGGTAGATACCTTGCAAAGATGCATTCTTTCTAGATTTGTTCCTGTGAGTTCCTTCAAGGTCCCTCTTCTGCGACCCCCAATGGCAATTGCTAGGATTGCTCAACTACAACACCCTTCATGTATGCAATCCCCCTCCCTCTGGCTGGCACCACAATTTCCAAAGGTTTGCTTCTCAGTTGGAACTACCTTCGCTAGAGCCCTCTCACAATGATACAGTCTAGCTCCATTCCACAAACCCCTTAGTGGCCCATGGGAAACTCACACATTCTCTGCCCTGATCATTTGCATGTGTTCCACTTTTTCCAATCAACTTCTACCCTCAGATTTGCTCCCTTGGAACTCCTGACCAGTCACAGCCTCTTTAAACCTTTCAGGGGCCAATCAGATACCAGTTCCTACCTCTCACTAACCTGAGGACCAGTGTCAAACTTCAAATGATACTCTTCAAGTCTGACTTCTTGACTTGAGGTCTCTCCTCCTTTCCTCCATGGAGGAAGCATAAAAGATATTCAATACAGACCTCATCAAATACCTGCCTCCTCCTTGACAGTCTAGTGGGGAGCGGCTGGCTAACACTGGCAGCCGGTTTCACAGTTTCTTAGCCTGCTCAGCATAGACAATCTAGCACTGCCTGTGTGGTACAGTCCGTGGAGATATCCAACAGCTACTGTATTTATTTTCAGATTTAGGAGGCTCAGCTGAAACTCAATGTGAACAGAAAAAGTCCTATCTTAATATAGTGAGGTACGTTTACATCAGGAGCCCCTGCTGATAGTTCTTTAATACATTATCATTTAAATCATGATCCTTGACAAAATACATTTGAAAAATGTCACCCTATTGTTTTGCTCTTAAGTATGATGTAAGCTACTCATTTGAGATCATTTCTTACCCATGCTGAGGGAGACTTCTATATGTAATTGGTTTAAGTCTTATCAGAAATGGACATGGAGTTTTGTTAAATGCCTTTTGACATTTATTAAGATGAGCATGTCGTGTATCTCTCTTGACCTGTTGATGCCATCACTGATATTCTTATATTTCCTGATATTGAATCATTCCTGGTTTTCTAGAGCATTATTCTTCTGATATAATGCTCAATTACATTTGCTAGGGTCTTATTTAACTGTTTTGGACCCATAGTCATAAGGGACTTTGATCAAAAACCATTTTGTTCCATCTTTGTCAAGTTTCTGTATACACGAACTTTTTAAGAGAAAAACGTAAAATATTCCATATTTTATTTCAGCTACAACCCTCTGTAAAATGCTTTAAACTGAAGGATAAATGCATGAATTCAAAAGTACACAGATTAATTGATTTTCACAAAGTCAACACACGAATAACCAGCATCCAGATAAAGAAACACTCTGGAACATTCCTTCTGCTCCCTCCCGCTAACTCCCCACTGAGGGGAACCACTGTGCTGATTTCCAGCAGCACGGATTTGTTTCACCTGTTACCATGCTGTATGCAAATGGTCTCACTCATATGGACTCTTTCATTCTCATCTCAATAGTTTATACTTGTGAAATTTAGCTGCATTATTGTAGATAGTCATATATATAATTAATTCTCATTGAAATATAATGCTCCATTATATAAATGTGCCCAAAATTACCTATACACCTCACTATTAATGGTCATGTAGGTTATTTCCAGTTTGAGATTTTTTTTAAAGTGTATATATGCAGCACACAATAGTGATGTTTGTTTGGGTGACTTGGTGCATGCATACAACATCTTGATCATTTTCCACTCCTTTAACCCCAATCTCCTGCCTTCCCTGTCACCTTGATCCCCTCCTCCATTTCCCAAATTCTGCAGCTTGTTTCCTACCACCTACCATTTATTAATTTATTGATTTATTTGATTTTATGCTTCTCGTATAAGAAAAATCATGTGATGTTTAACTTTTTATGTCTGACTTATTTCACTTATTATGGTCTCAAATTCCATCCATTTTCTTTCAAATGACATAATTTTATTTTTCTTTATGACTGAATAATATCTCATTGTTGATGGGCATCTAGGCTGTTTCTAGAGCTTAGCTATTGTGAGTTATGCTGCTATAAACATGAGCATCCATGTATCACTATAGGATGACTGTCTAATTCTTTGGGTAATACACCCAGAGGAGGTTTAGCTGCATCAAATTCGATTTTTAGTTTTAGTTTTTTGAGAAATCTCCATACTGATTTCCTTAGTGGTTATACTAGTTTACATCCCTACCAATGATGTAAGACTCCTTTTTTCCCCGCATCCTTACCAGCATTTGTTACTTTTTTTTGTGGTCTTGATGACAGTCATTCTGACAGGGGTGAAATGGGAATCTCAGAGTTGTTTTGATTTGCATTTCCCTTAAGGTTAAAGATGATGATCTTTTATTCATGTACTTACTGGCCATTTGTACTTCTTCTTTTAAGACGTATCTATTCAGTTTGTGCATTTTTGTATTGGGTCATTTGTTTGGGGAGTTTTATTTCCTTGAGTTCTTTATATATTCCAGACATCAGTCCCCTGTCAGAAGAGAAGCTGGCAAAACAAAAACCAAACCAAACAAAACGAAACAAAACCTCCATTCTATATGTTGTCTTTTCACTCTGTTCATTGCTTCCTTTGTCATGAAGAAGCTTTACAATCTGATATAATCCCATCTGCTAATCCTTGCTATTATTTCCCATGCTATTGGAGTTCTGTTCAAGAAATCTTTGCCTATGCCTAAGGCTTCAAGTGTTTCCCCTATGTTGTCTTCCAGCAGTTTCAAAATCTCTGTTTTTATATCTTACTCTGATCCATTTTTTATTTGATTTTAGTACAGGGTGAGAGATACAGATATAGTTTCAGTCTTCTGCACATAGCTATCCGGTTTACCCAGCATCCTTTGTTGAAGAGGTTATCTTTTTTCCAATGTACTTTTTTAGCCTCTTTGTCAAAAATCAGATGACTAAAGGTATATGGGTTGTCTCCCTGTCTTCTGTTCTATTCTATAGGTCTACAGATCTATTTCTGTGCCATCATTATGCTAGGTGTTTTGTTTTTAAGTCATAGCTTTGTAGTATAACTTAAAATCTGGAATGACGATGCTTCCCACTTTGTTCTTTTTTTCTCTGAATTGCTTTGGTTATTCTGTGTCTCTTTTGGTGCCATATGAATTTTAGCATTGTTTTTCTAGTTCTGGGAAGAGTTTCTGGAATTTTGGCTACTTTAACAATCTTAAGTCTGCCAATCCAGGAACAAATGATATCTTTCCATTTTCTAACGTCCTCTTCAACGTCTTTCTTCAGAATTCTGTACTTTCATTATAGAGGTCTTTCACCTCCTTGGTTAGGTCGATTCCTAGGGATTTACTTTTTGTGAAACTATCATAAATGGGTTGTTTTCGTGATTTCTTTCTCAATGGGCAGTTTGAGATTTTTACAAATGCCATTTCTATGAACATTCTAGTGTGTGTTATTTCTTAAAATGCATGCACATCATAGGAATGAAATTGCTTGGTTATAGGAAATATACATGGGATGTTTGCCATTTTCTTATTGTATTGTAAGAGTCCTTTATATATTTAGGTTGGAAAGATATATATCATGCAAGCAGCAACCATGAGAAAGTTGATGTGATTATACTAATATCAGATGAAATAGGATTTAAAACAAAAATTACTGGAGACAATGAAGAACATTTTATAATGATAAAAGAGTCAATTCTTCAGGAAGATGTAGCAATTATAAATATGTATGCATTCCATATCAGAGCCCCAGGTACAGAAAGCTGAAATTCATAGAACTGAAAACAGAAATAGACAACTCAAAGGTCATAGTTAAAGACTTATACACCTCACTTCCAGTAATAGAAAAACTAGAAATAAAGTCAACAGGAAACAAAAGACTTAATGTAAGAGTAAATATTTATGGCCTGAGGTTAAGACAAAGCCTTCTTACACATGACCCCGAAAACACAAACGATGAAAATAAACAAATAAAAAACTAGGTGAATCACACTCCACCAAAGCTTAAAATTTTATGTTTTGACGGAAGAAATAAAATGACAACCCACAGAATGGGAGAAAATACTTGCAAGTCATAGATTTACTAATACATAAATCTGGGATACACAGAGACTATTTACAAGTCAATAATAAAAATGATTCAATTTAAAAAAAAGCAATGAATTTGAGTAGACGTTTGTTTAAAGAAGGTGTACAAATGCCAACAAGCACATGAAAATATTAGTCACAGGGAAATGCAAATCGAAACTACACGGAGATAACACTTCACATCTACTAGGATGGTCATAATAAAAGATCTAGATAATAATAAATGTTGACACTGGAGAAAGTACAACCCTCGTGTATTGCTAACAGTAATGAAAACTAGTGCAACCACTGTGAGAAAAGAGTCTCATATTTTCTCAAAAGTTTAAACGTAGAATTACCGCATGGCCCAGCAGCTCTGCTCCTAAGTATATACTGGAAAGATGAAAACGGATATGCACAGAAACTCACGCCCACATGTCTGCCACAGAATTGCTCGTCAAGGTCAGACGTGGACACAAGCCAAATGTCCATCGGGTAGAGGTGTAAAACGTGCCTTGTCTCTGTTACTTTCTCATTGCTGAGACAAAATAGCCAACACCCACAAATCAGAGGAGGAAAAGTTTTCTTCAGCTCACAGCTTGCAGAGGATTTGGTCCATAACTCACTGACTCCGAGGCAGGGCAGCAAGGCAGAGGGCCATGGCAGAGGAGAACCACGCATGGCACGGCAGAGCTGAAGCAGAGAGCGCGATCAAGGGAGGAGAGGGGAGCCGGACTGCTCCGGGCCACACCCCGAGTGACCGCCTCCTCCAATGGGGCTGCACCTCCCAATGCCACTTATTAGTGGGCTAATCCACTCATTAATATCACACTCCCATGATCCAATCACGTCCCCAAATCCCCACCTGTGAATGCATGAGGCTTGTGGGGGACATCTAGATATAAACCATGCATTCGACCCTATCTATATAATGGAGTTATTCAGTAATAAATAATAATGAAGTACCTACACAGGCTCCTCAAGGGTGAACCTTGAAACGTTCTGCCCAGTGCGAGAAACCAGTCACAAAGACCACATATGGTATATGATTCCACTTATATGAAATGTTCAGATTAAGCAAATCCACAGAGATAGAAAGCAGATTAGTGGTTGCCTGTAGCTGGGACGTTTGAAGATGGGGAGATGGGAAGTGATTGCTAATCGCTACAAGATTTGTCTTATGGGTGATGAAAATCTCTAAAATTGAGTGTGGCGATGATTGCACGATTCCGAGTACTCCAGAAATCATTGCACCCTTTAAATGGATGAATTTTATGATGTGCGAATTATACTACGAAAGGGACGTTAAAAGAGAAAACGTTACAATCTCGCGGCGTGCGTGTTAACGTTCTTTTCTGTCTCCCACAGCGCTCAGCATGCACTGTGAAGTAGTCCATAAATACTAATCAGCTGAGTAAAACCTTCAGTCAAACGAGACTGAGCGAAGCGACAGGATACTTTGAGACTGTCCTGCACACAGCGTTAGACCATGGCGTGGGTTTGGAGGTGAGAGAGAGCAGCACGCCTTCCTGGGTCGGGTGAGAAGGGGAAGCGCCCCACGCAGCACGCCGAGCCGGCCGCAGGCGGCCAGCTCCTATCTGCAGGGCTGATAAGGACCCTGTGATGCCGCCAGTTATTCAGTGAGGCCATTCTCTCCACAAAGTCACAATATTTATCTTAACACCAATGACTATTGAGTGTGTGTATATTTCTATGCAGTGATAAAACATTGCTCTGAACAAGATCAATTCAGCAGAACAATCGTGCAGGCCCGTGGACGAGGGAGGTTGTTTACACAGCGGGTTGACAGAGCTCTGTGATAGAAGCCACGGGGAAGCACTATCTAAGGCTCATAATGCATGATGTATATTTCACAATACAGGCATCATATAAATAACTAACAGCGCAGACTAGAGACAGCGCTGATAGGAATGGGGATAACACGCAAGAAAGCCTGCTCCAAATCTGGGCTCTTCTTAGGTTTGAAAGAAACGCAGGGCTCGGCCCAGTCCATCCTGTGACGCAGGGATCTTCCTTCTCCAGCACTGCCTTGTGGGACGGCTGAGTCTTCTGCCCAGTGACTACTCCTGCAGACATGATGTTGAAGCATTTTTGTGTGGGTTTGCAAGACTGTTTCCACTGCCTGTCTGTAGGAAAGCCAGTGTGGAGATGGTCCCTGTGAAATGACATGGTGAAATACAATTGCTTGGACTGCTAAGAGGCCGGTGTTTTTCTCAGAAATGTTGTCTTCAGGAATAGGAGAAGCAAGATACAGGCCAGCCCGTGTGTGATTTATCTCTGGCCCATTACTCTGTGCTCCCCCAAGGACCCTGCTGCCTACCTAGAGAGGAGTCCTGTGCTGATACTTAGCTCACGTCCCCAGGGGCCGGCCCTTTCCCTAATGCATATGTATTAATTCCCATTAACCTCATCAGAGCGAGGGGTAACGTGGGTACATGGAGGGGCCAGCTGCCAGCTGGTTACGGTATGTGAGTGGCCTCCCCGTCAGCACGCAGCCCGTTTATTCAGTGGATTCATGCGGTGACCGACTCCCCTTTGAGGACGATTCCTCCAGCGCTGCTCCCTCACACTTTTCCCACTACTGGATGCTCCCATAGCTCTGAGAGACACTGCAGACACCGAGCTCTCTAGACGTCTGGAGCAGCCTTTGTGCTGCCACTCAGTGTGGCGCCCCAAGGCCCGGCCCACAACCCTGACTGCTTCCCTAGAGGCTGAACGTTCCTCGCCCCACCCCCACCCGCCCGCATCTGGGTGGCAGCGGAAAGAACAGCAGACAGATATTATAAATCTCGAAATCCTGAACTTCCATGATGCCATTAACTCACTTCCCTCAGCTCTCAGTTCTTGAAGAGAAATGAAGAGGAACCAGGATGTCCGACCCTGACCCTGACACAGAGGGTGACGGGGACCGCTGCCCTCACCCCTCTCCATTGCTCAGGTCCTCAGAGGTCCCAGGGCTGGGGCTATAGCATGTGCAGTGACAATTCATAGGTCCTTTGGTTAGGGACAGTGTCCGAGAGGCTCTGTCCAAACTTTGAAGTTGGCAAAGGCATTGGAGAGCACCGGTCAAGTTGAGTCATACAAATCGAGCCAGGACAGGAGGGGCGTGAGGGACGAGGGGAAGGTGAGGCAGTGAACCGGCCGTCCATTGGTACATCCAGGCCTCGCAATAATCCCAAAGGTAACGAGAGCAGAGATTAGTGAGCCTAAAGCCACACAGCTCCCAAGAACCAGATTTACACTCGTGCAGTCCGATTCCACACGCAGCACGTTGGTGGCAGCTGTATCCTTAGCTGCGGTTCAGAGAGGCCATGAGTGACTCCCCTTCTCCGCAGGGGAGAGTCCCAGTTCTGACCAGGGTGGAACTGGTCCAGCCGAAACTGAGTGAATTTTGGGGATGTCCTGCCCTGACTAGGGGTGTCCTGATCCTCTCATTGGATGCATGTTACAGAACAAGTGACTTAGAGGGTGTTTTATAGCAAGCTCTTTGGGAACCTTCTTTTAGCCCTATGTACATTCAATCAATATTAATTATTGTTTTTAGATCCTAAGGATCCTAAGAACCTAAAGTTTATATATGTATGTATTTATCATCCTTAGGATCTAAACCCCTACCACATGCTCAAAACCCCACAGTATATTCCAGACCTAAAAACAGAGCCGCCTCTATGTCCATCAATAGCTGAATGGATGAAGACAGTGTGGCGTTTGTATATAACGGAGCACTACTCTGCCAAAAAGATGGGCCAGTGAGTCATTTGTAGACGATGCACCTCAAGACCATAATGTGAAGTGAAATAAATCAGACCCACAAGCTTCAATATCACTGTATGAGAAACTCAAATTATAAGTAAATTAAAGAGCAAAATAAAAGATAGGTAGTAGGACACAGGGATATAAATTTTCTGCGAATGGGAAGGGAACCAAGAGACAAGGGGGAGGAAGCAAAAAGAATTTAGATGTGTTACATATGTGCACCCACTCCCCAGGAGGGTGCAGCCACCATGCACTGCAAGCATGTATGAACAAAAACACAAATCAGAGAAATAAAAATTTTAAAAAGCACAACAAAAGTACTTTAAGGCATCAAGCACAACTTTTTCTGTGTGTAAAATGATCCCCCACTTCCTTGATGAATGGTTGCAAGTTACATAGTGTTATTGGGAAGTTCCTTTAGATACAGCTCGCCAATCAAAAGTATTCCAGGCCCTGCTTGCCTCAAACAAAAGAACAGATGAGGCAAGCCCAAAGCAGGGCCAAGAAGTTTATTTGCAAAGTGAAGGGTGAATGGTATGGGCAAAACTAGCTCTGCAGAGCCAACTTGGGCAGAACAAGAGAAAAAAATAAAAGATAAAAGTAAAAATAAAGTCACGATTGAGAGCTTTCGGTGATGTCCAGTCTTCTTTTATGCCATCCACTGCTCATAGGAGCTCGAGAGAAGTTCTACATGTGAGATCCTGAGAATTATTTGGCACTGGGGTCTTATGGTTGACAGGTTCCACTCATTTCCCAGCCAGCTCTGCCACTGTATCCTGTATCAGTAATGAATTCTACATCTTCATCGATGTCCATTTTGCCAGTTAACAACAGTATAGCCACTCGGCTATTACATGAATTTTAATTTTTATGATGTGTTTCTACTTTTCTCTTGCTTTGCATATTTAAGACAAGATTTGTGAAAGTGGTTTTTTATTCCGCTTGTTTTGTGGTGTCACTTAGTCTTGGAGACGCCCTGCCCGGGCGGAGAGCTCCAGGGCAACCCTGCTCCTTGATGGAATCATAGCTCATGGGCTCCTAGCACCTCAGACTCAGCAACAAATGGAAGCTGGCCGTGGCAGGCCCCTTCCAGCCCCTGCAGACAGCAGCCTGTAAAGCCAAGTGTCTTGGAAGAGCTCTGGTTACAGCTTCCAGGGAGGAGACGGCCTCCTGCGAGAGCAGCGTGGCAGCATCCCTTGGCCTACGTCTCCCTGTTATCGGTCACTTCGGGAAGCAACTGCACCACATTACTCACGCCTCTCCACTGCCAGCCCCCCTCCAAGAAGACTGCTCATCTGACATTTATCCAAGGAAGGGAAGGAGGGAGGGAGAGAGAGAGGGAGAGGAGAAATGCATATCCACAGCATTTCCTGTGGACCGTGCACAGTAGATGGCCGCGTGCTCTGTGCCGAGTCCCCTGGACACCAGGTCCTCCTTTGCTTGTCCTTTATCTGTGCTCACTGCACGCTTTTCTGCCATGACCATTTTTATTATTCTAAATTGAGGGTGAGATAATCTTGGTTTCTCATAGTGCAAAGGCTAAAGCTACTGATAAACTCCAGCCGCTACCAGGGAAGGGACGCCACCCAAACTGCGGAGGCCCCATGATCTCACTTCCTGCACGGAGTCCCACGGCCTCGCCAGCGACAGCAAGGCCCACAGGCCGGGTCTGCCACTGGGCAAAGGCGGAGGTCAGTGAGTCATTCGAGAGGCCCAGTTCTCTCTCTCTCACCTCGGGCCATGCTATTGTAAGGAAGAAATACAGAAACATTCTGGGAGAGATCTTTCACTCCATGGTCCACGTCACTGTTTGTATCTTGGGAGATTTGCAATCATTAAGCCTTTCAAAGACATGTGTTTGATACCTACCGGCTCCTACCATGCAAACTCACTTGTGGGCTTGTTAAGTCAGGGGCCAAACATGGAACAACTTAGACATCCGTTTCTCAGGTGTGGTGTAAAAACCTCCCTGTGTAGCCGTCCTGGCCAGAGAGTGTGCATTCAATTTGCAACATGAGTCAGATTTTCTAAGGTGAGAAAGCTTGAAACTTCCTGAAGGCATGGGCCTGAGAGCTTGTGGAGGTCTCGAAAGGAACAATCACATTTGTGTGCTTTTAAAATTCTGAAACAGATAAAAGAGTTTTCAACTTCCAGAAGGTTAACACATATGTGAACACATATTGTTTCAAGAACCACACTACACAAGCTGCGGCCATCGCTGGCCAAGGAGCCTTGCGGAGCAGGTCCCAGCACCCTCCACCCACTCTAGAGCCATTGTGGCTTCGGCCTTGACCTCTGTGTGGCCTCTGGCTAGGCATTCGCAAATGGTGGGAAGGGCTAAATTGAAGAATGCTCAGGAGTCTTGGAAATCTCACACAGGGGCACTGAACCCAGCTAAGACCTAGAAAAGGGAAGCAGTCAGCGTTTGCCATGGTGGGGCTTCTCAGTGGATAAGCAGGAATTAATGAATCAAGCACGGGATGGAGGAACTGCAGGAAAATAGAAACTGACTTTAGAAGGCCTGTGTTTCAAACTTGATTCTTGTTAGGGACTAAATATTAGCCCCCCCCCCCCCGCCAGCCTCCATTCATAAGTTAAAGTCCCAACCCTCACTATGACAGGATCTCCAGAGAGGACCTTTGAGAGTCCCTAGGGTTAGATGACTCACGAGGGTGGGCCCCTCAGGATGGATTAGTGACCTTCTCAAAACAAGCCCCGGGTCTCCGTCCTTATCTCTGAGCACACGCGGAGGAAAGGCCAAAAGGAGACCCAGCGAGGGGGTGGTTCTCCGATGCAAGCCGGGAAGCAGTGCTCACCAGAGCCCAGACCAGCTGGTGTCTTGGACTTGGATTTTTTGATCCCAGAAATGTAAAGAAAAGAGTCTTTGGTATTTTGTTATGGCTGCCCAAGCAGACGAACACGATTCTCTCCCTTCTTGTCTTTGGGACCTGCATACAGGAATATGACTTTGCTCTATGGAGACAGAGCTGTTCCCTTCACCATTTCTAAAATACGAGTATTTCCCCCAATTACCGTGTATATTGAATGTTGTAGTGTTTCCCACCTTCTGAAAAATCTGTAACTAAACATTACTGCCTTTTCAATGAGTAGGTTTTTAGGCTCAGGGAAACATCTGATGGAATAGTTTACTTTGCCTGGAATAAAGAGGTAAAAGAGGGACGGCTATAGCACGAGAGGTGACCAGGGATCACACCACGGGGAGAGGCTGGTTTGGAACAATGGAGATGGGGCGTGCGTGGGAACAAGGCCAATCTGAGGGCCGGGGCTCACTGAGATCCAGGGCAGACAGGCGGCAGCCGAGCAGTGGGGATTTCTTATCGGGGAGCTCCTGAGGGATGTAGAGGACAAGTAGGGCCAAGAGGCGGATGGCTGACATGGAGTCCGAGCCAAGGCCCCCGAGTCAAGGAGCCCACGAGCGTGAACGCAGCAGTGCCGGACCAGCCTGTGCCTCGGGTTCGATGTTCTTCAAGGGGATGACAGGATGCAAGGTCACAAAGAC
Organism: Dasyprocta punctata; assembly: GCA_004363535.1. Taxonomy (NCBI): domain Eukaryota; kingdom Metazoa; phylum Chordata; class Mammalia; order Rodentia; family Dasyproctidae; genus Dasyprocta; species Dasyprocta punctata. Next base: position 39,770 of record RJWM01010676.1, read on the forward strand.
TGATGGCAAACTCTTTGCAACCTTCTTCTCCTGCCAGTGAGGGTCAAGGGTAGCACTGTCCCCAGAGCTCTCCGCACTGCACCCTCGAATCCTCTTCCCTTCTCCCCTTCATCCAGCCATGAAGTCCCCAAACAGCAGCTACCTGCACAATGGCTTTGGGTCCTCCAGCCAAAGGAGAGACGGCCAGTGCTCTGCTGGGACACTGCCACGCAGCCCGGCAGGCCTGGCAGAGTCCCGGCTCTTCTCCTCTAGCTGTGTCAACATGGGCTGGGGGGCGGGGACTGGATTTCACTGTCTTTGCCTGCAGGTGGAGATAATAAAAGACTCCGTCTCGGTGGGGAGTTTATACACGCACGGCACAGGGCCTGGCACAGAGGATGGGCTCAGTAAATGACTGCTGGGGTGTCAGTGATGGGGAACACTGGACCGAAGCTATAAAAGCCCAGAAGCCTTTCTCTATTGTGACAGAGAAAAGGTGCGCATCCAGGGTGAGAACTTCCTTTCCTGAGGGAGGAGCACAGGAAGTGAGGGCAGAGGCAGCAAGAGAATCGCGGACAGGAGCAGACCTGGGTCAGGACAAGGCACCTGGCAGGTGGGAAGCAGCAGGTGGCCTGGGGTGGCAGCAGGATGGAATGCTTGTCCCCTGGGAGCCTGTCACGGAGGTTCAGGAGTGGCGTGGGCGGCCAGGCCACTGTGACTGTCTGGCCAGAGCAGGCAGAGGGACCGGACAGAGATGGAGCTGTGTGACCTCCCAGGCTGACTCCAAGACCCACTCAGGTTGAGGAGCCCAAGGGAGCCGGAACTCTAAACACTGCGGCCAGTGGCCAAGAGGCAGGGTGGTCACCAGCTACACGACCGGCTTTGCAGTCAAGGTTGCCACCAGGGAATTCTCATCCCCGAGGGTGCTCCTTGGATGTTTCACAGCTCAAATCCTTTCAGCTGTGTGCTGTAAAACGTCTCGAAGATTACTTTTCCGAAACTGGAATGTGCCTTACTGGGATCGTTCCTTTCCCCTGAAAACGCTGTGTGTGAGATCCACGGTGCTCCCCTTAGCACCATCTTAACCGAATGGAAACACGAGACGTCCTGGAAAAGCACAACTGAAAGACATGAAATATGCTAGTTAATCTTCTATAACGCCGTGGCATTTGAACTGCAAGCGGAGGAATGCTAGGAAAAGTCAACACAGACCAGCGATGCTACGCGATGCAGCTAATTACCTAGGGAAATTCGCATTCAAGTAAATTGATTGGGAGGTCAGCGGCAGTCAGGAAATGGGCTCCTCGGAGGTGGTAATAGCTAAGACCCCCACTGCTGGCCTGCTGGAGTGGACGTCTTCCTCCCCCGGCAGAGCTGCCTTTCCAGGAAGCCCTTGTGAATATCTGCAAGTTTAATGCACAAAAGCTTTCCTCAACCATCCTGAAGCCTTGATGAATGTGCCTCTGCTTACTGGGGCTTCCAAAAGAAAAGGTTAAATAAAATCGGAATGGAATACAAATAGTTCTGCCTTGCAGCGGCTTCCTTCTCTGAGAGCTCAGGCCAGAAAGTGCACCTCCTTTCCTGACCATCAGGGAACCCGTGCTGCTGTTTGGGGTTCTAACAGCCCGAGAACTCCCCCACTTTCCCTTCTATCAGTGCATGCAACTATATGCACATTTAATCAGTTTTCACTGTGTTCCTGGAAAGGCATTTAGCTGCCAGTCAACAGACTCCTCCTCCTGTCCCCCCACATCTGGAATCCTCTCCCTGCATTGCCTCAAACAAGCCCAGCTGCCCATCGGGAGTGTAGCTCCTAGTTCTGAGGGACTCAAAGCTCAGCTCCAAGCAGTCACTCTGCCCTTTTCCTGTCTACAGCAACTAAGCCAACAGCTTAAAAGAGAAAAACAATGGCACAGAGGCCGCCACCATTCAGGAAAGAGAAGATCCTGGGTAGACGTGAATGAAAACACCCCCCGGCTGACTCTGCAGATAGCATTTGGGTGCAGCAGAAAGACACAGCCCTATGATGGAGGAAAATCAATTTTTATTAATGATTTTGAACGTGCCATTGAGCTTGGGTTAATTATTTATTTGCATGAGGGTTTAGATTTATCTCGTGGATATGCCAGAAAGGGTTTTAGTGCCTTTGACCCATGATCAGCAAATCATCTTACCCACGTGTCATTTCACATGCAGAAAACAGGAGGCAGTGATGGTCTTTCTTTCTAGTTTATTCATCACTTCAATCATCTAATAATGAGACTTGCTCTGTGCTGCATGCTATTCTAGGCCCCAGGAATAAAGCTGGGAAGAAGAAAGCTCCGAGAATGTTCTACTCTCATACAGTTTAGCATTAACAGTGGGGACGATAGATGACCAACCAACAGGAGAAAAGTGGGTGGTGATCCCGGGCAGGATGTGAGGAAATGGCCTTTTACTGAAGTCCTTTATCTCCCTAAAACTCACAGCACCAATTTAATCATGAGAAAAACATCAGACAAATCCTAATAAGAGTTCATCCTACAAAATACTTGCCCACTACTACTCAAAGCTGTCAAGGCAGCCAGGCATGGTGGCACACGCCTTAAATTCCAGCACTTGAGAGGCTGAGGCAGGAGGATCGTGGTGAGTTTGAGGCCAGCCTGGGCTACACGTTGCATTCCAGACCAGCCTGGGGAAAAAAAAAAAAAAACCTAATGAAACCATCAAAATGAACGAGCCCTGTAGCTGCAAACACAGCCAGGACAAACCCTGGCCCACCTTCTGGGGTTCACTGAAGGAGTTTACATGTTATTCAGAGCCACTGAGAGTTTTAAGCAGGAAAATTTTGTCAGGAGACCTGAGAGGATTACTTTGGAGTTAGTGTGAACAGAGGGGTGACTGAGGAAAACGTCAGGGGAACGAAAGAGACACTTCTGACTTCTTGTTTATTTGAAGACTCTTAATGCAGATTTTATGTGCCACATGTTAGTATGCTTTTGGCTGCAAATAGAAACCCCCACCTCAACCCGGCTTAACCTGTCGGGAATTTCTTGCCACACACAAGTCCAGTGGTATAGAGTGGCTTTAGGGTAGCAGCGTCAGTGGCTGTGCGTGGCTTACATCAGGAGCCAGGTTCATGACATCTTGTGACCAGGCTGTCTGTGAACTGTCAGAATTGCCCTCCTCCCAGGTTTGAGGTGACCACAGCAGCTCCTGGCATCATGGGGAAGCAAGACAATGACAGAGGGAAGAAAAGGTCCCCCTTCCTCTGCGCCAGAAGCTCCCCAGCGACTTCTCAGCATGTTCTGTGTCTATTCCTAAGCCAGTAGTCAGCATGGAAAATGAGGCTACCATGGCTGGCCTCAACTGCCCTGCACTGGTCCCCAGGCATTCAGCATTCATCTCCCCAAAGTACACAGCGCTAGATGAATATGGCTTCTATCAGGATTGGAGTGATTGGAGGATGCATGGTGGATATCCACTCTATGACAGGTGAACTGAACATTTTAGGGTGGAAGTTCAAGAGTTTATTCATTGTAAATACGAAGAGGCACAGAGAACATAAGGTGTAGTGTTATTATTTCACCAGGACTGTACCTAATGAACTACCATCTTTATATAGTCACTACAACCACAAAAAAGGAGTTTTGAATTGCATTGACCATTGACCTAAACTTAAAGGTCCAAGAACTTGAAGTTCCTAGAAAGATTAATTAGAACAAGGAGAAAACTCAGGAAATCAAAAACTGTTTAATTATACCCACAATCACTGAGCATTTCTGATGTGTTTAACACTTCCCTACCTAATATAAATTATATCATTTAATTCCCCAGTCACCTTGTAATGAGCTTTTACTATTACATTTTCACTTTACAAGGGAGGAAATGGAGATTGAGAAATTTTCAGGCGACTTGCCAAGGTCGCACATAGAGCCAGGATTTGAACCCAGACAGTCTGGCTCCACAGCCCGCCTGCCTAATCGCTGGGCTTCCTACCCAGCGCATGTTCCATCCAGACGTGAAAGTTCAAACTTTAGGGCAATAATTCTCAAGTCAACATCCTTTTGGAAAAACAAAACTGTCCTGCTCTTCTCAAAGAGCTCCTGACTTCATTATTTATCTTCATGTATGCAATCCATAGGCATTTCCTTTCCTTTCTCCTACATAAAAGCGCATCATGAAATTACAGTACCTGCATTTTCAAATGCTCCCCCTGCTTCCCTGAGCTCCCCACATGCCTGGTCCCTGCAGCAGGCAACCTTTGGGAGGTGGAGCAAACAGTCTTTCTAGCACATTTAAAGGGAGACCCAATGACCCACAGCCCAGAAGAGCCCTGGTCCTGGTGGGACTCCGTTCCCAGTGGCTGCCTGGATGGAACCTCAGTAAACTGAATTATTGCAGAATAATCTCAACCCTCCGTGAAACTTCAGCTAACCAGGTCGGGTTTGGGGGTCAAAGATCTTATAACACTGACTTCCTATTGTGTGAGGAGTTCAAGCCCATCTTTGTTAAGTGGGAAAAACAACATATTCGACATCCCAAAGAGTAAACTAGTTATGGCTCAAGTATGTGGAAATAATTTTGTTTTTCAGAAGATCAGCCCCCAGGGAACACAAAATACATCCCCATCTCCTCCCAGACAGGTGAGACCGGAAGGCTACTTTTGTCTGTTCCTGCTGTCTCTTTTTGCCGAAAGGGCCACATGGCTAATAGTCGGCACCAGTGTGCAGTTGGGTCATAAATACAGTAGATAAAATCCACAGTGGCACCTTGGCCCGCTTCCCCGCTAGCAGGAGAAGCACCACTGGTACCCACAGGGCTGACCCTGCCTGCAGATCAGCAGTTTATCTGTTTCTCAGTTAAAGATCGCTCGGAATGGCCATCCGGGCTGCAAATGTTAAAAGGCACCGTAAATATTAATATCCCGGCCGCTTGTCAGCCCGCCTAGGCGGGGACTCAGCCTGGCCCAGTCTTTTCTCCTGCCCACCCAGCCCCACAGGGCTGTGGCCGTTGGCCCTGGAGCACTTTGCATGGAGTCTTTGCATTAGTAAGAGAACTTCGCTGGTTTTTCAAATTTATGCCAGTGTTTGGAGATCACTTTCTGGCTTCTGACTGCACTATGGAAGATGTGGTTTTTCGCGTTATCACTATTCAGGCTGTCTCCAAGCTGCCACCATGGAGAGTTAAATGAGTTTCTATAACCATGTGGTGCACATACGCAGCGTGGGAGCCTTTGCAGTTGTGGTGGTGGTGGTCGTGGTTGCTTTGGCGATGATGGTTGTTGTCGTCGTTGTTGTTGAGTCAAGGACCTGAATGGCATGCAAGGCCATGCATCCAACCCCACCCACCCCGGCAATCCCGGCCGGTGGCGTCTGCCCCTCACTCCTGGGTGACTTTGCACTCCTGGCAGGAGACACCGCCCTGTCCCCCAACTTGCTCCTGAGGTGAGCAGTTCACAAGCACACTTTCGGGCAGGATTGATGGAGCTGCGGCCACCTGAGGGAAGGTTAGCTGTCACCTCCCCCTTTTCCTCCTGAGGACAGGCAGTCTGGCCGCCACCCTCCTCGGTCGGTCTGTCTCACTGGCAGGGAAGCATGGGAATTTCCGTGGTTTGCTGCGTGGAAGTTCACCATCTTCCGTGTTTGTCAAACTCCCCACACGGACAAAGACTGCCGGGCCTCGCCGAAGCAGAAGTCTGAGCTCACCCGGGTGGAAGTCCAGGCTCTGGCTTTGGGCACATTTCTTAATCTCTTCCATCTTCCTTTTATCTTCGGTTTTTCTACATACAATGGAAGGAATATTGACTTCTAGGGTTGCAGTGAGACTTAGGAATAATGCTGTAATACACACAGAACACCAACCTGGCAAGCAGTAGATGCTCAGTAAGTTTGTTATCATCTCTTTTCAGCTTTTATGCCATGGATAAGGCTTTCTTTAAGTTTCTAAAAATGTTGCATTAGAAATTATACCCAAGCCACGCATGGCAGTGTGTGCCTATGGTCCCAGCTACTTGAGAAGCAAGGCAGGAAAATTGCTTGAGCCCGGGAAGTAGAGACCAGTTTGGGTAACATAGTAAGACAACATCTACAAAGTGAAAAAGAAAGAAAGGAAAAAAATTCCTGTATATACACACAAATTCATACTCATGTATGTTAATATACACACAGCCAAAAAGGAAATCATCAACATGTCACTATTTTTGGAAGAACCTCTCTGCAGCCAAAAATAAACCTGAAATAATAACTTGGTATTCAATTATTAATATTTATATTAATTTCAATATTAATTTTCACTTTTATTAAAATATTTATTTTTTCATGTTACATTTTAGTCACCCAGGTGATACCTGATGAATACATTATCCTTTTGCTCCCCTCTTTCACACCAGATGTGAGAGTGGTTATCTCTTTGATTTTAATATCTTTATATTCATCCATATTTATCTAAAGAAAACATCCCCTTGTCCTATGTTGTTTGCTCTCTCACATGCATTATTGTATAACATACTTTTTTCACACAACACTATGTTTTTGAAATCTCACTATGCTCCTTCAAATAGATCTAATTAATTCCTTTTAATAACTACACCACAATTGGCCTAATGATTCTATTTGGGGTAGACATTTAGGCTGTCCTCCTCCTTCCCTCTTACACCCTGGGTGTCTCTCTCCTGTGCTCATGGAAGCTTCTTTGATGGAGCACCTAGAATCTCTTAGAAGACTATGCATGCGTTTAGTCCTAACAAATACTTATCATCTGCCGATCGAATGACTAGTTCTCCTCTCTAGAATTTAGAGTTTGTCAACAGTGAAGGTCAAGGGCCCATGGTGGACTTTGTTGGCAGAGAGGGGAGGGCCGTATTTTTTTTCAGTGATGTGTGGACATGGCTGATCAACTACTGCTGAAGAGTTTGCTGTCTTGCTAGGCTGCCCGTTGCCACCCATGCCCAGAACTCTGTTAAACCAATCAGAGAAATAATTTAGCAATTACACACCCTTAATCCCAACCTCACCACCCCAGATCCAGCCACCTCTGAAAAGCTCCCCCCACCCCCTGCCCAGTGACCACGCAAAGACACACCCTGGCAATGTTTGTCACGTGGCTGGTTTCAATGAAACCACCTGGGTGTGAGGTGCAGGAGGCGGGGTTAACCCTGCACCACACCCTCCCCGCACAGCTTTGCTGTCTCCTATGCAGTCCACGCTCCAGCACCGGGCAGTCAAGTCATGATAAATACCTCTAACAGTGATGCAATCATGTTAAAAGTTTAGGATCTTGTGGGGCCGCATTACTAGCTTGCAGCCCACAGGTTGCACCCATGTTCTAATATCTTCTGAAAGATCCTCTCAAACTTTGGATTATTCTCCTATTTCCAGCCAAGCCACCAAGCCATCACTTTTGTTGAAGACAACTTGCCCTGCTTTTAAAACTTCTCCTAGCTTATAGGTCTCACCCTAGACATTAATACAACTTCCGTTTTAGCATGAGTGGAATAAAGTAAAAGAAGAATAAGACGCGGTGGCGCACGCCTTTAATCCCAGCACTCGGGAGGCTGAGGTAGGTGGAGCGTTGTGAGTTCGAGGCCGGCTTGGGCTACAACGTGAGCGCAAGGCCAGCCTGAGCTACATAGTGCGACCCTGCCTCAAAAAACTAGGGCTGGGAGTTTGACTCAGCGGCTTAAGCGCCTGTTCTGGCAAGCGCGAGGTTGTGAGTTCAATCCCTGGTGCCGCCAAAAAAAAAAAAAAAAGAAGAAGAATAAGAGTTTGGTGAGAGGCTATGAGGTTCCCCTTTGCACGCTGGGAATTCCTATGCATCGTTCCTGGAGCCATTGCCATCCTTGGTGGCTTTTCTTTTCATTCTTTTCTCTTCCTGTTCTGTTAAACCCTATTTGCTATTGGGAAAGAGAAAAATAATTGCTGGGGATTTTTTCATACCATGTCTCCTGCCTCTCTTTGAAGTCAAGGAAAAATAAAATGGTGAGTGCACTGGTTTACCTTTACTACTAAATACCTTTATGCTGACCAAGTAACAGCTTCTCCTCAGGAGAGGCGCAAGTCATCTTCACTGCAGCCAGAAGTCCCCCTCCCCAGGCGGAAGTAAGATGAGGATGGGCAACAAGAGGGAGATTTTTTTTTCAAAGTTTGACTCTGTGTTATCATTATAGAACTCTTTCTAGTGGAATTTTTATTGTGCCAAGCATCAAATTCTAAATTCTTTCATTTCTTGATATTTCTCAAAATTAAAGCACTATTCCTAATTTATTAGTTTTATTTACTTATTACTCATTTAGCTTCATACTATAATTTGAGTGTAATTGGAGTGTTTGTGTTCTCTTGAAGGCTTATGTTGAAATTCAATTTCAAATCAGGCATGGTGCCACACATCTATAACCCCAGCACTTGGGAGGCTGAGACAGAAAGATGACTTCAAATTCAAGGCCAGCCTGAGTTATGTAGTGAGATCATCTCAAAAGAACCTCCATCAAAAAAAAAAAAAAGAATAAAAGGAAAAAAAAGAGGAGAGAAGAGAAAAGAAAGGAAGAGAAGGGAAGGGCAGAGAGAAGAAAGGAGAAGAGAAGAGAAGGGAAGGGAAGGAAGGGAAGAGAAGGGAAGGGAAGCAAAAGGAAAGGAAGGGAAGGGAAGAAAAGAGAAGGGAAGGGAAGGAAAGAGAATAGAAGAGGAAAGGAAAGGAAGAGAGGAGAGGGGAGGAGAGGAGAGGGGAGGGGAGGCAGGATGAGGTGGGAAGAGCAGAGAACAGAAGAGAAGAGAAGAGAAGAGAAGAGAAGAGAAGAGAAGAGAAGAAGAGAAGAAATAATTCCCAATCCAACAACATAAAGAGGCAGTGCCTTTTGGAGTGGTTAAAGCTAGAAGGGCTCTCCTTTCTTGGGTGGGACTAATGCCTATATAAGGGTTTGAGAGGACCACTTTGGTGCTTCCATCTCTTCTGCTTGTGAGGACGCTGCATTTGTTGCTCATGACCTTCTGCCTCTCGCCATACGAGGGAACACCATCAAGGAAGCAGAGACCAGGCCCTCATCAGACGCTGGGTCTGCCAGTGCCTTGATCTTGGGCTTCCCAGCCACCATAACTGTTAGCAATAAGTTTATGCTGTTTTAAAATGACAAAGGGTTGGTGGTTTACTTTTTCAAAGTTTTCTTGGTGCACGTTAGTTATACAGAAGAGGGGGTTTCACACTGGCATTAGATGTTCCCTGAAAGCCTCATGCACTCAAAGGTGAAGCTTTTCAGAGGTGGCTGGATCTAAAGTGTGTGACTGTGGGTTAAGGGTATGTGATAACTAAATTAGTTCACTGATTCCTTTACCATAGTTCTGGGGGTGGATGATGGAAAGATCCATGCTGGATGTGAGTGGCACTGCCCAAAAGGCTTATAGCCTAGGTAGGCTAAAATACCAGACACCCACAAATTAAAAGAGAAAAGATTTACTTCAGCTCACAGTCTGTAGAGGTTTCAGTCCATAGCCAGCTGGCTCCAAGGCAGGGCGACATGGCAGAGGAGAAACAGTCCGTGGCAGGGTAGGCAGGAGACAGCAGCACCAAGCCTCCCTTTCTCTTTTATCCCATCCAGGGTACAAGTCAATTGGTTGGCACCATCCACATCTTTGTCTTTGTTGAATTATTGCTAAATTTCTCCTATGAACTATGCTAATACATCAAAAGCATAATGAATAGTGAACAAGTATGAAAATCCATGTTGGGCCAATTTTCATTTGTTCCTTTCACAGTTTTTCTTCAAATTTCTTACGCAGTTGATTATTCACATTGTATATGAATTGGATTGCTGATCTTTTCTTTTCTTTCCTTCTTTTTCTCCCCTTTGGTGCTTCATTCTTTCCTTCCTTCCTCCTTTCTTTCCTCCCTCTCTCTCTCCATCCCCCTTCCCCACTGCCTTCCAGGGAAACTACATGGAGACCCCACTTCTAAAGGTGAACAGGGATGACAAGGTAATGCAACAGCAAGCAGAAACACCAAAAGGACTCCCAGGATTTGAAGGCAGATTTATCTACTTTGATGGGCACTGATTAGGATAATTCCCAAAGTATCAGTCCTTGATCTCTGTGGTCTAGGACTTACCTGGGATAAGCAGGCAGGAAGTACAGAGGCAGAATGGCTTGTCAGTTGCGGGTTGGTTCTTACAATATACATCATAGTGACCAGCCATTTCTAGGAGACAGAAGCAACTGGAACTGCAACAGAAACTATTATCTGGGCATCTAAGAAACTGAATTATACTGCCTGGGAGGGGCACCTTCTGCTACATTTCCTCCCTCTTTCCATTTCCCCAGCATATCTTTGCTGGGCACATTATATGTGATATTTTGAAATGAAGCCCAACTAGAAGCAGTAACATTAGGGCTGTCAGTGGTCCTAGGATGGGCCTAGCCAAGGTCCTCAAGATTGGAAAGATTCATCATCATTATTATTGTTGTTGTTGTTATTATAGGGTCTCTCCCTAAGTTGTTGTTAGGATGAGACATAATTTAGGCCTGTCTGTTCTGTTACATTACTCTGGCAAGGTAATGAGGGAGTTAATCTGATCTAGGAGAGTGTCCAATGTGCCTTGGATGCTCATCAAATCTTGATCAACTGTTTGATTGATGGTTCTATTTTATTGGGGCAACAGTATGTAGAGTTTAAGGCAAAAACCATAGCTATCAGGGGGTAGAGAAAGAAGGACTCAGAAAAGCAGCCTGAAAATGCACAAAAATCAAGGAGAATAGGTATGGAGCAATCCTGTGAACAGTATCCTCAGGCTTCAGTCATGCATGAACTGGCAACATCTGGAGTGACCAGAGCAGGGCTTTGAATGTGTTGTCTCTTCAGAGTAAGCTTCAAAGGACCTGTCTGGTCTAGGTAAAATTTTCAGAAATTCAGCAGGACTCTGCTAAGGCTGGATTTCTGAAACTTTCAGAGCTGTTAATATGATGTGTGCAGGAGTATCTACAGGTATAGCTGGTCTTTCAGCCAAATTTTATGGAGCTGGTTACAAGCTGGGTTTTTTTAAATTGTCTAGAGTTTGTGGCCTGTATGCTGTATGTAGTTTTTATTTAATCTAGTTTTTTAGTTACCTCTGTTACAAATGCAGGCCCATCATAGCTGCCAATGGTCAAGAGTAAGCCATACGTAAGAATGATTTTTCACAGTAGGACCTTACAAACTTTTGTTGCCCTCTCAGCTCAGGTAGGGAATGCCTCAAGCCAGCCTGAGTAGATGCAGATGAGCATTAAATCTATCTGTGCATCCAGGTAGAGGTCAGGGCCAATTATTCAGAAGCTGAAACCTGAGCAGACTGGAGGGGCAGGGGTGCCAGCCCTGCAGCTTGACCTTGCAGAACATATGGTGGACGTACATCTGGCTCTGATTAAAATGGATCTTCCAGGAGTACCAGGTAAAGTTTTTTTTGGTTGGGGGTTGATGTTTTAGTCAGTTAGATCCCCAAGAGGGGCTTCGGAGCACAGGTCTGGAATCATTGGTGGCAGGTTTCCAAACAGCAGCAGGAGGCAGTAGCAGGAGAGCTTTGGCTAAAATAACTTTGTCTGAGGTGACCACAGCATGTCTAACCTGTTGAAATCCATTCCTAACAGAGCTACTTCCACCCATAAATAGGGTGTACTCAGCATCTGTCAGGGATCCATTTTTAGGTCATGGTCTGGTAGGCCCAGCTTGGTGGGCAGATACATGGCAGCACTGAGTGGTCCACAGTTATTCAGGAGGTCATGTGGCACCTGAACAGGTGGGTCTTGGCCTAAGGTGAGCTTGTCAGTTGTTTTGATCAGAAGGACAGTGGCTGTTAGAGAATGAAGGCAAAGGGGGAAGGCAGCCCTTAGTGACTGGATCCAAGTATTTGCACAGCTAGGCCACTGAGCAATCCCAGGGACTGATAGTCTGAGAAATCATCACTGTTTTTGTGAACTCAAGGATCTGGGTTCTATAGAAGACAGCAGCTCCAAGAAATTTGCAGTTTTTTTCTTGCAACCAGTTTCTTTCAGGTATTGTAGCAGATCTTTTGTGTCTTTCCATCAGGTAGCTGGGGTGTCATTACTCAGAAGTTTAGTGATATTTTGTGCTGGGAAACTAGCAAGGTCAGCTGTAAGAGCTTCTCCAAAGAGGGTGAACAAGTTTTTGAACCTCTGGGAGGTAGAGTCCAGGTCAGTTGCCTTTTGAGTTCATAACTGGGGTCTTTCCATTCAAAGACAAAGAGGGGCTGGCTGACAGGAGCCAATTGAAGGCAGAAGAAGGCATTCTTTAGGTTCAGGCAGACATACAGTAGGTTGTGGGTGGCAAAAGACTGAAGCAACGTATATGGAGAGCAATTGTGGTGGAATAGGCAGCTCAGAAATCTTGAACTGGCTTGACACGAGGGAGAGATATATTTTAGCAGCTTGACAGTCTATAAACATTTTGCAGTTTTGAAGCCTCACAATGGAGCTGGAAGGGACAGATAAACATGCTGTCTCAGAGCCAAATCTGTTGCTAGGATCTCCCTGAAAATAGTGGGATAGTTTCCAAAATCATGTAGCAATTGAGTAACAGTCCAAAAAGGGTGCATGGATTGGGAGCTGCAAGGTGATGACCATGTTGTTGATGGCACAAAGATCTTATTCAAGGTGATTAACAGTCTATCAGGTTGATGTGTGTCTGGATGCCTGTTTGTGTTTCCTGTGACATCTAACAGCAATGGAAGTTGAGGCTAGGAGGCATGGTTGATGGCTATGCCCAGAGGTGAGTCTTTAGCCCATACCCCTGGGTGAAGAACTTTTAGAACTTCAGGATTACAGTTATCTGTCTCAGGCTAGTGCAGATGTCATCTTCCTCTTGGGGAAGTGCAGGGTTAAACAAGAAGGAGACTGATTGGCATGGTGCAAAGGAGGCAGTCACTTCTAACCTGAAAAGGAAATCTCTTCCCAGAAACAGTATGGGGGCTGGCTTCTACAGGAATTCATGTTTGGCAAGATGTCCTCCCTGGCTACAAGTTCATGCCTGGCAGAAGGGTAAGAGGCAAGAATCGCAGTTGTCCCTGTGATGGTAACTGTTTGGCAGAGCAAACTTTTGAAGGCAGAGAGTTCTGTTCCATTGCCTACCAGGAAAGTCACAGGTTTACCCCCAACTTTTGCAATAACCATGGGCTCTTGGGGTCCCAATTTGATAGAGCTTTGTTTGTCCTATCTATCCAAGCCTGACAGGGTAATGAGAGGTTCAAGTTGAGGTGGGCCTGGGTAGTCAGGTTTCTTTGTGTCTTGTAGATGGAGGGGACACTTATTTTTGTGTCCATAGCCCTTACAACTCATAGCCAGAGGGTATGGTCATCTATCAGACTGGATTTCCTTACAGACTTCAGATGCTATTTTTTAATCAGGTTTCTGGGTAGCAGTGGTTAATGAGCTTTTTTATCCCCCTTTTTGACATCCTTGAGAAGCACTCAACAGGGTTGTTTCTAGATGAGGTGACCTTTGGAAAGGGCGTGGAAACTCATTAATCAAGGCTAACAATCCTGTTTATCCTCAGTCAAAATGTGGAACTTGGAATTGCTGACAGTCTGTTGTCCTCAGGGGTTACAAGGAGAACAATTACATACAGGACATAGAATTTATAATACTGTCTTATGATGGTCACTCAGAGTTAAACACAAGAAAGTGCAGGAAATCTGTCCACTGAAGACCCAGAATATTCATCCAAGAGCTTGGATCCCACAGCAATGTCTTGCATGAGTCCAGCTAAAGACCCAGAGCCCATGACAATGCCTCCCACAAGTCCAACTGGAGATCTAGAGCCCACAACAAGAACTCATGCCAGTCTATTTTACAGATCTGTGCTGGGAAGGTCCAAAGATCAGTGGTGGAAGCTAGAAAGTCTGTGCCACCGGGGTGAAGGAGCTATGCCAATAGGTTGAGGGTTCTACAGTGGAGCTGAGAAGTCACACTCAAAATAAGGACCAGGGCTGCCCTGAAAAGTACTACAGCCATCCTCAGTGACAATGTAGTCCAGAGCTCCTCCGATGATGAGAACAGTTAAGTACATGTTGGGAAGCCAGTGTGACAAGCTTCTCCTGGAGATTAAACAGCAACCATCTTTCCTTCTGGAGCCAGGAAATGATGCTCACTGTAAGGAGCAGAGCTCCCCAAAAGTAAACCACAGCCATTCTCAGTGACAAGATCCTGAGCTCCTCTGATGATAATGGCCAAATCCATACTGGGGAAGCCAGCATAACAAGCTCCTCCAGGAAAACCAATGGCTTAAATCAGCAACACTTAGGAGAATCCACAACACCTTGCTCTTCTTCTTCATGTCTCTTTTTTATGCTGGCAACTTTGCTCAGGTGGGCCATCTACACTCAGCACCATGCCAATTTAATTCAGCTGGTGTTAAGTTGACCACCAGTTTTTAATCCATAACACAGTCATCTCAGGTGGGCATTAGATGATGCCATCTGACCAGAATAAAAGCAGAAGGCTCCAAAGGGAAGTCATCTGTGGCTGAATGCAAGTAGTGGCTAGCAGGAACCAGTTCAATTGGCTAGAAGGAGATGAGTCAGGAGCAGGGAGTGAATCTATAGGTGTTGGCAGCAACTATAGTGGCTGATGAGTGTGCTAAGGTGAAATTCTCAGGAAGAATAGGTCTCTTTTTCCTTTTTGTTTTTTTTTCTTTGAGATGCAGGGAGCAGTTTGATTTTATTGTTAACTCCCTAAAAATCCTTTTTTCCTGCAGAGACTATGGGTTTTGACTAATTAATTCCCATCTCTGACTTCCTATGTGTGTGTAGTGTACCCTTGAACAATGGCACAACAGACAAAGTGTGGGTGCCCCTCAAAGAGAGCCCATTCAGATGCCCACCTGACCGTGTCTCTCTTGGGGATTTCAGCATAACTTAGCTAAAGATGGTGTGAGGCCTCCATTATGCCATATGTTGATTGCCATGGAACCACAGGTGAGGGCCCAATTAGTCATTGTGACCAGTGCTTCCCAGTCTTGGTGCACAGACAGAGCAGCCTATGGCTTACACTGTCCAATCCACTCACTCACACATTCACTCAACAGGCACTCAGAGGTTAAACATTTCAACCCCCTTCCCTTGAGGGTGGTCCTGACTAATGAGAGGTGATCAAGCTCTCATTTTGCTTGAGCTGAGCAGGACGGGCAGACAGATTCACTGGGGTGCCCCCAGGGTACTTATCAGAATCAGGAAGGCAGGCAGGCAGACAGACAGACAGACTGTGTCCTCCTTCTTTTGGTATCTGATGTGAGCCACTCGGTGAAGAGCCAGGAATCCTCCTTCAGGCCACTGAGGAGATTCGAGAAATCTCAAGGGCATGCCTTCTCATTGGGACCTGGAGAGTTCCTTGCTCCATCTTCGAGGACCATGACTGGTGACCAAAGAGATCAGCATTATCAGTCTCCCCAGCTGACACACCAGATGCAACAGTAAGCAGAAACACCAAAGTGACACCCAGAATTTGGAGGCAGATCTATTTACATTAATGGGCACTGATCAGGATCATTCCCTATATATCAGGCCCTGATCTCTGGTGGTCTAGGCCTTATATGGGATAAGCAAGCAGGAAGTACAGAGGCAGAATGGTTTGTTAATTGAGGATTGTTCTTATGATATGCATCATAGTGACCAGCTATGCATCACAGTGGCCAGGCGTTTCTAAGAAACCAAAGTAACAGGAACCAGAACTGGAGCTGTTACCTGGGCAACTAAGAAACTGAAGTATAGTGGGAGGAGGAGGTTCATCTCCTGCTACCGTAGCTTTCACTTCGTTTAAAACAACTGAATTCTGAGCTGCTTGGCCTTACTAATGTCCTGTGCTCATTCTTGCCTCTCAGGTTGTTTCCCAATATGTCCTTACCAAGTCCCTTTCCTTCCCCAGCTTGACTTCAGTTAGTCTTTCAGTTAGCAGTTGTTATCACTGGGCACCATTTCCCTGTGAAGTTTTTCTCGACACCCCAGACTGGGAGAGGTGACCCCATGTAAGTCCTTTCCATGACCTGTTTGAGCTGATCACCCTGTATAGTGATTGTCTGTGTCTATTTCCATTGAACAGTAATCTAGGAGGGAAGGGAGTAAGAACCCAGCTTCAAGCTTTGCATGTATTGCTGTTCGATGAATATGTGTTTTGTAACTAATATTTTAATGCTCCAATTACACCCATGTGTCAGCGAGGTGCTGAAGACCCCACGTTTTGCAGGGGCTTTGAATGCAGTGCAAAGCCTACTGTCTCTCAATAGCAATAGGATGCATTAAAATGTTAACACCTTTTCAGGGATTTTGCTCATTAAAACAGCTGTGAAAGACTACTCTAAATAAATAACCTTAGACCAAGTGCTAGACTAAGCAGCTGAGAGAACAGGAGCCTCCAGAGAGTTCCAGGAGGGCAAGGAATGAGGCTTTTAAGTGGTGGGTGACCCGGTAAGGGGGCTCAGGGCATCTGAATCTGCCCAGCCCTCCTATCCCCAACTCGGCAGTAGATCAACTTGACACTTCCCAGCTCTAATTTACTTCCTCCTGGTTTGGGATGTTGTGGCTGCCAGGAAAGGAAGCAATGGGATTTCAATATAGAGAAGACCAGGCCACTTCATGGCAGACTAGACATTTCAGCACACAGAGCCGGCGGGTCACAGCTTCTGCCAGCTTTGAGACACTTCCAGGACAACCAAGAAAGGTCTAGCGACAGCACCAGCCTTTTTGGCTTTGCTCTTTCAGTTTCGCAGCTGCCTGGGGGATCATCTATAACAGGCCTTTTTATTTGGTAAATGTTTCTCTACTTACTGAAGACCGTTCATTATTAATGACCAGAAAGGGAACTCCTGCCTCCCGTGGCAGAAGCTGATACATTTGCTTGGTATAATTGCTGTGTATAGTTAGCCATGTGGCCGTTCAGCTAAAATAAATTGCCTTCTTCCCATAAGAGTCTCCCCTAGTGTCACGGGAGAGCGAGAGGAAGCCGGCCGTGAGACTCATCTCGGCACTAACGGCATGGGCCAGGCCAGGAGCGGCAGGCAGATGCCAAGCTGGAGATGAATAGCATTTTTTAATGGCTTCGAAATAGCTCTGTCTGTAAACAGCTTTGCTGAATGACAACACATAGTGCGATTTAATTTATTGACTGCTGCCATTGCTAGATCTTCTGAGAACTTTTCCCCAGTTCCTCTATTAGGGGGAAAAAAATTAACACTTCAAGTGGAGGGGGGGATTTAGTTTAAAAAGCAAATAAGATGGAGAGATAAGAAGGAACCTGACCCGCAGGTAAATGTCAGTATCTGTATCCTTCAGAGGTAGCAGGCTCTGACCTGGTATTTATTATTTTTTTAAAGAGAAAAAAAAAAAACCAATAAAAACAATGATACAGAATTTCAAAACAAGATAATAGGAAATTAATGATGGTTAATATATTGTGTGTTGTTATCTTCAAAGCAGTTGCTCAGTTTACAAGATACAGGCATACATCATTGATCAAACAGTGTAAGCACAAACCATTTTGTTCAATGGATTAAAAGAAATCAGTAGTTTAACTGATTGTCCGCTGTTTAAAGGAGGTAACACAGGTTGAGGCTTAATGGCAAAAGTTGAGCTCTGACTCTGGGATGACATAGAACCAAAGTCTAGGAGGACGTCATAATGAAGACAGCACCTCGTTCCACCTCCAATTAGTAAGGATTCAATTCCACCGGTGGGATTAGCGGTGATCAGAGGAGTGATTTGGAAAGTACTACCACTTCCGGGAGGTCTGTATGTGCCACTACAAATGTAAGAATCTAAAAGATAATTGGTGTGACAAGTGACTACAGAAATACCTTCAGATCTCCAATTTCCAATTTCTAGATGCCTAAGAAAACATGTACTTCCTAACAGAAGCTGAGCTACAGGGGCGTGCTAGAGAGATCAACAGAAAACACAGTGGTTAGCAATTCTCACAAATCAGCAGTTATACTAAGTCTGAAATTAAAGGATGAGAATGAAACAGAAGGGAAGTTGGCAGTGCAACAGTTATCTAGCAAGAGAAAACAGTCCCGGACCATTCACGGAAAAAGTTAGACCGTGGTCGGATTTTTCTTTCTCTCTCTTGTGATGCCGAAAATGAAATGATGCTGAAAGTTATTATTTCTTTATTCTGCCTTCACAATATACACAGGTGCAAGGACTTGGTCTCCACTTGAAATTTATATTTGTTGTTTTAAGAGTATTATTTATTATTTTGGAATTTCAATCTCTTTCTCACGCACACGTGTGCACACACGCACACTCAAATCTGGAAAGAGCCTCACTTATTTGCTCATATTATTCGACTCACTACACAGATACTGATCTCCTGCCTGAGCACTCTGAATGCTGACAGCCACTGACCCACGTTCCAAACCCGAGTCAAGGCACGAGTCCTTGTTTATAGAGTAGGGTAAAATATTTGAAATCAAGACTGTCTCCAAAATTCCAACTAGAAGCTTGGTGCCAGCAGCTAAAAGGAAAAGACACCCTCAGGGTTGGCATACAAACAAATGAAATAAACACAAGAATAACCACGGCAGAACATGGAGTAAGTTGGGTGCACCGAGAAGGCACAAACGAAGCCGTGAAGACATCTGGGTTCAGAGTCACAGGGCCACCACTCAGCGAGTGCGCCCGGGCAGGACCCTGGCCTCCAGGAAGCCAGGTTTCCGGGGAGATTGGAGAGAGCGCCATCCAGGCAGCAGGCGCGCTGTGGGGCTGCCGTGTAAGACTCTTCCACAAGGGTGTGGGAAATGCACTGCGATCCAAGGAGGAAGTCACACTAAATTGGGGAAAAGCAGGCAAGAAGGCTACAGTCCTTTCAAAGGTGGCCGTGGAGAGGTCTGAGGGTGAGTTTTCCATGGGTGGCTGCTGTGCTAGCGAGAAAGGGACTGCGTCTGCCTACAGGAGGGTCAACGGAGGCTGGGGGTGTAGCTCTGTGGAAGACAGCGTGCTGGACATGTGTGCAAGGCCCGGGTTCCACTCGCAATACCTTGCTGAGACCCAAAGCGAAAGGAGGAAAGGTGCGTTTAGCTCCCGGTTTGTAGAGGTTTCAGTCCTCAGTCGCCGGCTCAAAGGCGGGGCGGCGTGGCAGAGGTGCAGCGCAGAGGAGAAACAGTTTCTGCGCGGTGAGGCGGGCAGGAAGCAGCGCGAGCAAGCGGCGAGCCTGCCTTCCGCTTTCTGTTCCATCCGGGCTGCAAACCTATTGACTGGTGCCGCCCACACCCAGGGTGGAGCTTCCAACATCCTCGTTGTTAATCCCCTCCTGACACCCTTAATCCGCAGGCACACACCCTAATCCACACCTTTGAAACACCCACCTTACCCACATGAGGCTTTGGGGAGCCATCTAGACATAGCCCCATAACAGAGAGGGAGAGGGGGAGGGAGCAAGGTTAATAAGAGTTAATATGCGGTTTCCTATGTTCTAACACCATTAGGGCATTCCGGGGAGGAGCACCTACTCGCTACTACTCTCTACTAAGAAAAGTGATCGGGAAAATGAAGTGGCCACCACAGGAGAGTGATAACTAGGAACAGGGTGACTGGTGCCTTGGGGAGGTGGCAGACGATGGAAACTGCATGGCCACTGAATTCAGGAATTGGTACTCAGGGCGCCTCTGTGACAGCCTCGCCCCACTGCTGTGTGTCTGTGTCTTACCGAAGTGGGGTTTTCTGGGCATCCTTCGAAGAGCTGGGCAATGCAGGGCATGGATGGAGGCTTCTCTGCACCTCTCGGGAAGGGGCAGGCATTTGGGGGTCCAGCAAGCTGGTCATCAGCGAGGAGCTGGTGTTCAGATGCAAGTAGGAGCGAGATCTCTCTGGGGCTCGCTCTCCTGCATCTTGGCGGTGACTGGAAGGAAGATACACAGAAGCTGCTCAGAGACCATAAGGTGTCCAGGTCACAGGAATCTGGGTGGGGAGGCCTCTGCTCACTGAAAGCTCTGCTTTGTTGGGTGAATAATTTGGTTTCCAGTTATTCTCTTAATCTGTTTAGCTCAAATTTCCAGTCCTGTCTTGTTGAAAGGTTTTTGAGCAGTTTTAGTTGTCCTGAGAGAGATGACAAAAAGTACTGTACCACCTGGGGTGGTAAAAGGGGTGCAGCACCCCTGGAGGCCCATGTAGGGTGACACTCTCTTCCTCTGCAAGGAACAGCTGCAGGTGCTTAGGGTTGGGGCCACACCACCGAGCCCCTGTGTCCTGACAGAGCCTGTGGAAACAAGGGCTGAAGGGAAGCCCCCCGGGGGCCCAGAGGCAGCCTGCGTGCAGGGGAGGCCCAGGCCGCGGTCACCCTTACAAAGTCCTCTTCTGAAGCAAAGAAAAGAACACAGCGCAAACAGGACTGGTGAGCGCAGAAGAAAGGAAAGAGTGACCATCCTCAGCAGCAGGCCTTGCCATTGCGGACAGAGGGCCGTGAGGCCTACCGGGGAGAGGGAGGAAGGGGAAGGAGGCCGCTGTGCACAGCAGCCGGAGCCGCAGGCGTCAGGCCTTCGAGGGAAGACGCCAGGGGCTCCCACATGGCCACTGGCTGAGCTGGCTTGAAGGTGAGACAACGCTGTTCCCCTGGGGTTTGGATATAAATGGTGGCTACAGGGGAGTCTGGCATGGACACAGGCACAGCACACCGCACCTGGCAGTGGCCGGTCGCTGCCTGCACTGCCCTCGGGTGCCTAGCAAACCCCCGTTCAACCATGAAGGCTCCAGTGTGAAAAGTCCAGCCCGTGTGGACGCTGCCTCCCGGACCTCCTGGGCAGAACTGGTCTCCTTCTCTGCTCCGTTCCCATTGGTATTTGTCCCTGCTGCCGTTGTTTTTAAACACTGGCTGGCTCTTCGGTCCATCTCCAGATGACGTGAGCTCCCTGGGGCCAGGGACGATGGCTTCAGCCAGCACAGGGCCTTGCAGGCGCTGCTGCCCCCACGAAGGCCAGGCGAGGACCCTCCCTGGCTCGCTGACGTCTGTCTGTTCCAGCGTGGGTCGTCCCAGCAACAGCTTTCCTCAGCCTCGGTACAGCTGGGTGATCACCCTTCACGTGCTGATTTGATAGATCATTCACACTTCTACTAAAGCTTTACTCATCCAGTACAGGAGAAGGTGGTTTATGGAAATCACAGATGAAAAAATCCTGTGCTTTCAGCACACTTTGAGCATGATTTGCAGTAACACCGATGCCTGATAGATGATAGATACATAGACTATAGATGAATAATCACCCACATATGTGAACCTTAAAGGACTTGCTCATCCAGCTGTGGCTCACAGCCCAGCAGCCTCCACACCGTGGAAACTTGCTGGGTATGCAGATTCCCAGGCTCTGCCCCGACCCGAGTCAGAACCTGCTGATTCCTTGTTTATTCCGAATTGAAAAGCACTGATATTCACGGTTTTTAAAAGACTGGCATAAGCAAGGTACTATTAGGGGAGATCCAGTCCAGCATTTTAAAATTCTGTTGTCTGTTCTGTTTCAGTTTTTTAAAAAAGCTGGTCCTGAATTTATTTTGGGTCTCAACAATGTTCATGAGTAGAAGTCTGCAGAACACATTAGTTCAGCACTGGGGATGTAGCTCAGTGGCACAGCACCTGCCTGGCAAGTACAAGGTCCTGAGTTCGATTCCTGGTACCAAAACAAACAAACAAACAGAACACATTAGTTCATTTACATTTCAAAATCTGACCCATTGATAATAAAGTCCCCGACCCTCTCAAACCACCCCTATGGGCAAAAGGCCATAATTCGGATGCTTTAGATGTGAGACACTGTCACTGAAAGTTTGAAAAAAATTTCCAAATGTTTGTTTTGACTCGATTTTTATGCATATTTTGCACACAAATTTGATTTGTGTTTGCTGTGATATAAGAACATAGTTTTATGTAGATCATTTCAAACACACAAGAGGAGTAGAACGAATCCCCCTCTAATTACCACATAGCTCTAAAAATTAGCATTCTCTTTCCATTGTCCACCGCCTCCAAGGCGCGCACACACACACACACACACACACATTCTTATTTGTTGCTGGAGTATTTTATATCAACTCTCAGATGACATTTAATTTGATCTCAACATTTGCTAATAGGTGGGAACTCTTTTTTTTTAAACCACATCTCAATATCATTATCACACCTAAATTTCAACAACTTTTTAACATCATCATATTTCCAGTCAGTCTTTAGTTCTCTCTAGTTATGTAAGAATGTCTTTTAGATTCCTAAAAAAAATGCCCATCAACAGAGGATAAAGAAAATGCAGTATATACACACAACAGAGGACTGATTTGAGTCAATTATAGGAAAAGATGGATCTTGACAGTATAATGCTAAGTGAAATCCAATACAGATGTTGTTTATCTAATATGTGAAACCCAAAATGTAAATAAGGAGCAAAATAAAAGAGAAATGGTAGGAAACAGGGAAGTAGACTCTGTGGAGGTGGGGGGACCTCAGGTGGAAAGAAGAGAGGATGGGGAGAATAAAAATGATCAAGATGTGACATGTGTGTGTACTGATTCCCCAAGATAAATGTAATTATTATCTATCACAAATGAATACTAATAAAAAATAAATACGTTTCAAAAATGCGTGCATTTCTTTTTCTTTCTTTCTTTCTTTTTTTTTGGTACCGATGATTAAACTCACAACCTTGTGCCTGACAGGCAGGTACTTAGGCCACTGAGCTAAATCCCTGGCCCAAAAAATGCATATATTTTATATGGTTGACTTATCCTCTAAGAGAATTCTCCCAGTTTCCTTTTTTTTTCTTTCAATATTTTTTATTTGGGGGAAGAAACTGAATATTCTTTCCCAGAGGTTGTCCTTAATTATGTGTTTGTCTAACCATAGCATCATGGTGTCATTTAACATGTTCCTCTATCCTTCATATTCCCTTTCCTAGGTTGACAAGGGGTTGGTTGCATCAGGTTTGAATTGGGCAGGTGGTACCATATCCTGGATGGGATGCTCTGTAGTCTGTCACATGTCAC